>LOEQ01001425.1:56949-85000 GCA_001685075.1 Bramus lutescens
ATCTATCTATCTATCTATCTATCTATCTATCTATCTATCTATTGTGTGTATGTGGCATGTGTCCTGGTGTGAGTATGGAGGTCAGAGGACCACTTGTGGAAGTTGTCTCTCTCCTTCTACCATACAAACTCCAGGAACTGAGCTCAGGTAGTCAGGCTTAGCAGCACATGACCTTACCCACTGAATCTTCTCCCCAGCCCATGCTTACTTTAGAATGCCTGTGTACAGACCTAAGAGTGCTTTGTTATCTGTCTTCGTTAAATTATATTGTCTTCTTTTACTGTAAACTGTAACCTAGGTCTTCCATACTTCCGCAAAGCATGATTTACTTATGGCATTTCACCTCAAGTGTTAAAGCATTTCAGGAAATTTTGGATTATTTGTACTTTTCCACTGTGAAACAAAGTGAGCATATTTTCCCTCAAGTCTCCGCCACCTCTCAGAGACAAGCTTTCAAAAAGGGTCATGTTCTGAATAAACAGTCTTTACTCACTTGTATGGAAAATGGAGTGTGTTTTATCTGAAGATTGCAGCCATTTAAAGCCTGTGCAGAGTCACTGATGAATGAGTAGACATTATGCCCCAGCCCTATGAACAGACAAGATACCCATCCCTGACAGCTATTCTTGGATGTGTGACTTATGAAAATGCATTTTCATTTTAAATTTTCTCATCTTTCTTTAAAAATTAATTTTACCCCTTTTGTGTTGATTGTACCATCATTCACAAGAACTAAGGCCTAGAAATAGTAAAGATATCTAGTTGTAAGAAATTTGTTTAAGAGTATTAAGGCAAAGCCCTAGCTTCATAAACCAGAATGGTGAAAGCACAACAGTGGATAAAGCAGATGCAGATTCCAGGACAGAAAACAAGACAGACAGACAAACAAACAGATTTGGTCTGTCCTGTGAGCCCAAATGCTTTTGTAATATCCAGCTTTCTCTCTCTATTTCTTGAGAAATCTTATAGAATCCTTTGGACATAAAATGCAAGGAGACAGAAGAAGGGAAGACGAGAATTACACAAAGATTTAGAAACACAAGGTTAGGGTTAAAGTGCGCTGTGTTATAATCGGTGATTCCAGAATCCCTGAATTCCACTGGAATATGATCAGTCACCTCACACAATAAAGAACTTTGAAAATAAATCAAATAATTTAACTGATTATTTTGACCTGTACAGTTCTTTTGATTAATCTTCAAAGTCAGCATACAAAGCAGTGGATTTCATTATGGCATTTCTGCAAATATATGTCATGTCCTTTGTTCTTCTTCATCTTCCTGTCCCACTGTCCGCTCTCACCTCCCCACCTCCTCCTGGATGGGCCTCCTCCTCCCATCAGACGGTCCTCCCTCACCCTTTCATGTCACATGCATTCTGCATGCTCTTTTCTGTCACCTCCCTATTAAATGTAATAAAAGAAATAACAATAAAATAGTATCACGAGTCAGGAAAGAAGATGACTCAAAATTTCCTTCCAAAGATGTAATTTATCAGATGAACGGGTCTCGAGGCTATCAGCAGAAACAATACAGTACAGAAGATCTAAACATGATGGAAATTTTACTGATTTTAATGGCTAATTTTATTCAGATATATGAAAATAAGAAACCAGTGACTAAAAAAACCAATGAGCTATGATATCATGTATCACAGAAAAATTACATACATTATATATAATTATATATTCCATATATTATACAATGTATTATATATGATAAATAAAATATATAATCTATTTGACTTGTATATACATATTTATGACTTGTATTGTTTAATTATTTGAATTGAAGTCAATAAGATTAGGGTGACAATGAGGTAAATAGTAGCACGTCATAATCTTAAAATATTTAAGTGTGAATTGCTTTATAGGAAAATAAAAACTATCAAATCGTGCTTTTAACATATCAAGAGACTGAAATATATTTCCTCTGTCTTTTTATCTTTTTCCATATTTTGCCCAATCTCTCTCCCACTGTGTACAATCAAATTAAACACAATTCTCAGCTTGTTACAGCCTTGCCGTTGCGCTATCTTTATTCTTGCAAAGATTTCGTTTCCTATTCACTCAGCTCCAGCTTCTTCCTGTGGTGTGTCTTGCTAGTATGCTCTCCAAATGGAGCTGCTTTCTCTAAGTTCATTTTTAAGACCTCCAGGATTGCGCTACGCAGCACTACTCATGATTTGAAAGTTTTCATCCACCCTCATGTTTTTGAGACTTCCTTAAGCATTTACATTACATGCCATTTCACTGTAATTCACTGTAGTTGATTGCTTGGCTGTCATAGCCTTCCTCTTATTTACCCATGACATCCAAATTCCCGAACTTTCCACATCAAACAAGTTGGAGATGAGCAACCTTATATACATCCCAGCCTTGTCTGAGAAACACTGTTTCTGAGCCAGAGAGCATATGCACAAAGGCAGTAGTATGCAAATTCTACAAAGGATGCCTCACATGGCTGCCCAGAGAGCCCTTCTAGTCTCCCGGTCCCCAACTATGGCTGAAGTTTCTGGTTTTCTACTTCCTTGCTGTGTTGTAATAGTAGCTAAAGTTTTATAGTTAAATCACACACACACACACACACACACACACACACACGGCACTGTCTGACTTTTGTTTTTGCTAAAGGAAAATAAAAAGGTATTCTATAACATATTAGGACTCTAAGGACTTTCCAATCTATTTTGTTTTATGATCTAGTAATTGAATTGCCAAGTCTTAGATTATTTTCTGTGCGTTACAGGACATAAAAAGTATTGGTTGTTCAAAGGACCGTAGGTGTAAGGGAAGGAGTTCTGGCATTTGAAGCTTGTTGTCAAGGGTTAGGTGGGAACTACTACAGTCTTCTCTTTTTCATCAATCTGAAACTTTAAAGAAATCTGCTCTGCTTTTGTTTTTGGGATAGTGAGGTGGAAGAGTGATTATGCAGGCTAGGTAGGGGGACCTGAGGAGCAGACAGATGCTTTCAAAATTAATCCCCCCTCCCCACTGGAGAGGCATTCCCAATCCCTTACCCATGTCATCAAATTAGACAGCAAAGCAGAGCTCTTAAGAGTTACATGATGGGATGTCACAAGCAGTCTTATCAGCATAAGATTACCTCAGCAGCCCGCAAGAGTGCATTAGACACGATCATGGTGTCAGTCGGTTCCATTTGGCTGAGGACTGCTTCTCGCAGAGCCACCGAGGAAAGCTGTAGGAAGGAAGAGATGGCCTCACTGAACTCAGACTCCCCAGGTTAGGGGTATCCAGTACTATTCTGATTTCCTTTAATATGACGTGGACCTACTTTTGTGACTCCATCTAAATGCTTTTAAGATCATGTAAGTTTGAGTTATAAAACCTTTTGGTTAGGGATCAACGGTATAAAATAACATCTTTAAATTATTTTTAAATTACTTCTTTCGGATCCGAAAGATGATGGTTTTGTTTGCTTTTTCAGCTTTCTTCCTTAGCTGTTCTCTCTCAGGGCTCTTTTTCTTCTTTGACTACATATCTCAGTTTATACTCCCATCCCTCACCTACATCTACTGTTGCCACCATTCCCAAACTGAACCCATAGTTAGCAACCACATAAGTCACCCCGTGTTGAGTTCTTGGATTAAGCATTTGCAAGTATGTAGATGACAGCCTGCATATTATATTGCCCTTTATGAGTGGTGACTATATACTTGGGGTGCTTCCATCTAGGAACATTGCTGGCCAATGGAAAAGTGAGATGGGTTGATGGGGCTCATAATTAAGGTTTTATATTTATTTAATTTTAGAGCTAAAAGATTCTTTTCTCTGTTGGAAGTCTATCAACCTTACAGCTGTCTTGGCTGTTAAATATAATGAGGACTGCTTACGAGATCTCGACGAGAGAATACAGAATGCAGGAATAAAGAAATCCTGTTATGAGCCAAAGTCACATTTCCGAAAGATGTTCTTGGACAGATGTGAATGGAGGATAGGCAGAAGCTCAGTCAACCCTGATAGAGCCTGGGCTAATCCAGAAGAGAATATCCCCACTTACTCCAGTGTTCAAATTTTATCATCACATCTGTTGTATGGCAAGAATGTGGCCATTATACAGGATCAGACTAGTGTTGGAGGTTTGCTGCAACCTCATGGATCACAGAGAGGAAGCCACAGGAGAGAAGACACAGTGTGTCTCCTTAGAAGCTACAGTCACCCATCTTTTATTATGCATTTGTATCCTTGAGTGTGGGAGAGCAAGGAAGTGGAGCTGACCTGTGCACATATTTTTATACCACCACCCAAGAAGCAGTCCATAGTGTTCCAGCAGTCACATGACCTGTTACAATCTGTAATTTCATGCACATTATCTTTTTAATCTTTACCCTTGAGCTATATTCTCACTGTCATCATTTTGCTGATGAATAAGCTAAGACCACAGAGAGACGAGGGGTCTGATGACTTGCTCATTAAATATAGATTGCAGTTGGCTCTCTAAATGCAGAGGTCCTCGGGTATATCATGGGTTCTCAGTTCCATAGGAGAGACAGGTCACTGTTGTGAAAATACTTCCATTTTCCCACCGACGGAATGAAATGGAAGTCAGTTGTAATTCCTAAAGGGCAGTTTAGCAATCTGTATGGATAGAAGCTATATAGCATAATTGCTACGTCTTAAATGTGAGTCCCTTCAAATTCCATTAACCATTCAATAACTGCACTGAGTTTGGGTCATCTTAAGTCAGGACTTTAGAAATTGCAGTAAAATAGTCAGCATTTGCAAGTAAAATATGCAAGAAAACAAACATGCCTTATCCACTTAACAACATAGCATTGTCCAGTCATCAGTATTATCTGGGCAACCTTGAGCAGAAATAGTATATATGCATATCTAAAACTTTATGTTTTATTTATAATATTTTATCTTAAATTTATGTATTTTATATTTATATTATAATAAATTCTAAAATGTATTTTATGATATATAACTGTTATATATGTAATTATATATTTAAACAATAATATCCATTGTAGTTAGAATGAATATCTCATTATGGTTATATTTGCATTTCTGATAGCTACTGGTGTTGAACATTTTTTCTTCATATAGCTGTGGTTGTATTTCTATGTTTGAAAAACATCTAATTCAGGGAATTTATTCGTTTCCAACTGGATTCAATTTTTGGTTTAGCATTTTAAGTTTTTTTATGTATTCTGAATGCAATCCTTTCTCAGATGAATGTAATCCTTTGTAGCTGTCCTCACTCTGTTGTCTGGGAGGAGGCTTCACCTTACTTTTGTCGCCCTGCCTTACAGAGTCACACCCTGGCTGTTGCTTGCCTCACGGTCTTCATGTGTTTCCTGTCTTCTAAATGTTTTGTAGTTTCTAGTTTCAAACTTGGTCGTTTGTTCCTGTAGATTTTCTGTTCACTTAGGCATAGGCTGAAGGAAGGGATGAAGTTTCATCCTTCTGCATATGGGTATTCAGTTTTTCCATGATTGTTTACTATGTATGCTCTCTAATGTATTTGTATATGTGTGTATTTTTGTGTGCATGTGCGAATGAGTAAGTGTGTGAGTGAAGGAGTGTGTGCATGTGCGTGTATGAGTATATCAGAGTGTGCATGTATGAGTGTGTGAGTGTGCATGTATGAGTGTGTGTGAACATGTCCATGTACATGACTGAGCATGTGCATGAGTATGTGTGTGTGCATGTATGTGTGTGTGAATGTGCATGAATGAGTGTGTATGAGTGTGTGCATGTGCATGATTGTTTGTGCACGTGTGTGTGTATTCATGCATGTCCAGGAGTGAGCGTGTGAGTGTGTGTGTGTTTTACCTCCCTCGGGTGTGGACATTAGTTGTAGATATGTAGATTTAGTTCTGGAGTCTCTATTTTCTGTTCCCCTGGTCGGCATGTCAGAATTTATGCAGTACTTGTATCATTGTGGCTTCTGTTGTCCTGTAGAGTATATTAAAATCTCTTATTGTAATTGGCTCCAGCTTCTTCTATTCTTTTATTCTCAAGAATGCTTTTAAACCTTGGAGTATTCTGTGCTTTCTTATGAATTTGAGAATTTTTTCTTTCTGTGAAGAATGACTGGTATTGTGATAAAAGCCACAATAAAGGTCTATATTTTGTTGAGTAGCATGGACATCCTAGCAATATTAATTGTCCTAATCCATACACATGTAATATATTTTCATTTGTGTGTGCACGTTTATCTTCCTCCAATTCTTTATAAGCCTTTTGCAGTTTTCATTTGTGGAGGTCATTTTCTCCCTGAGATTAATTCACTCCCAGGTATTTGATTTTCAATAGCTATTACAAATGGGCTTGCTTTGTGATTCCTTTCTCAGCAAGTTCATTATGGTGCATAAAAATGCTACTGATGTTTCTATATTGGTTTTGTATCCTGAAACTACCAAATTTAGCTGCCTATCCTTGTAGTCTTCTGATGAGGTCTTTAAATTGTGGTTTACAGGATTATATGACTTCCTTTCTATTTGGATATCATATTTTTTTCCTTTGGCCTAATTGCTCTAGCTAAGAGTGCCATACTTTGAGGACTGTGAGGGTTGCAAGTGGACGATGTTGTCCATGTCTTATATGAAACAGTCTCAGCACCTCTCCATTCACTATGAAATTGCTGAGACTGTCATTTGTGGCCGCCTTATGCGGGGTTCATTTGTTCTATTCCTTTGCTTATCTCTGATACTTCTTTACTGAGTGTTTACGGGGGCTCTGAATGATCTGTTCATTGCTGAAAGTGGGAGGTGGCTATGCACAGCTGCCACCCCGTGCTGTAGCCTATTTCTCCCTTCAGATGTAACAGTATTCTCCTTGTAACATTGAGTATTGCTGTGCGACAATGGGCTGTACCCTGTCACTTGTATTATTTTTAATAAAAGGCAGGAAGTATAGGCGGGGTGACAGTGACTAGGCAGAAAGTAGAGGCGGGGCAATGAGAATTCTGGGGAGAGGGAAGTTTCAGTCTGCATTTGTGACCCAGGCGCGGAGGAAGCAAGATGTGACTGCCTTGCCAAATAAGGTACAGAGCCATGTGGCTAACAAAGAGAAGATTAATGGGTGAATGTAAGATGTTAAGAGTTAGTTAATAAGAAGCCCGAGCTAAGGGACCAACCAGTTTATAATTAATGTAGACCTCTGTGTGTTCCTTTGGGACTGAATAACTGAAGGACCATGGTAGTACAGAAAACCTCAGTCAACAGAGTATTTTATTTTATTTTGAGGCAGGATTATTCTCTAGCCCTAAATGTCCTGGAACTTGTTCTATAGGGCTTAGAACTTTCAGAGATGAGCTTGCTTCTGCCTCCTAAGTGTTGGCTTAAACAGAGGTAGTCTAGTATTAGTTAGATATACATATTTTATCTCCCATTGTGTAGACTGTTTTCATTAACACATATCACCTCTCTGTGATCTCCATTAGGCAAGCAGATTGCAAACCAAAAATGGTCTTTCTATCGTTTTTGGTTTGCAGTCTGCTTGCCTAATGTAGCCGTTCTTGCTTGCTTGGTGTGGAGTTACTTTTCTGATCCATCAATTTCTATGTGTTTGTGTATCCTCAATGGTGAAGACATCAGTCCTACTTGTAAGCAGCATGTTGGATTTTGCTTTTTACTCCATTTAGTGAATGTTTATTTTTATTTGGGGCTTTTAATGTGTTTGCATCCAAGGTTATTAGTGTTATGTGTAGAACGATTTGTGTCATTTTCCTCATTTTCTGGTCTCAAATAGCTACATTCTAGTCAAGCTCCATGTTTTAGCTTTGTTGTTTTCTATATGGGTGAGGTTTGATTCTCTTTATCTTTTACATAATTGCTCTTCTACAGGCTTTTAGTCTTTTGCATCTTTTCCCAGGGGCATCTATTATTCTTTTATTTTTCACCTGCTGGCATATCCTCTCTTGAGCATATTTTGATAAGGTTGTTCTAGGGTTGATAGATTCCCTAATTTTTATTTTGGACTGCCACCTTGGACGTTGTTTAAGCTCTCCTTTGTTCCTCTGTAGCATCCTCAGTGTAATAGCCCAGGTTAACGATCTTTCTCCTCCCTAACTTTTAATACAGTGTCATATATTCTTGTAGTCCATTCGTTTTCTGCTGAAAAATCTCCCATGAATTTAATGGGGCTTAAGTGTGAGTGAATGCCTTTTTTTTCTTTTTTATAAAGAATTTGAAAGTTTGGCTATGAAATGTAGTGATGAAGACATGTGTGAGTCAAATATCTAAGGGATCTTTTGGGCTTTCTGGGTCTTCTCTGTCTGTACCTCTTTAAGCTTAAGGAAGTTATCAGCTTTTTCTTTGTCATTATGGAGGCTTCATCTTCTCTTTTCTCTTTGTTCAGGTCTTAAGTTTTCATGTAGCCCACCATGACCTTGAACTCATTATGTAACCGAGGGTGACCTTGAACTTTGGATCCTTCTGGTTCTGCCTTCTGGTTCTGGAGTTCTAGACATGTGACACCATGTCCTGTTTTATGCAGTGCTGGAGTTCAAACCCAGGACTCTGTCCATGTTAGGGAGGCACTCTACCAATGAAGCTACATTCCCCACCCCTAGGATGGAACTTATAAAAAAAACCTACCATAATCTTGAGCCCGCCACTCCTGAATATGCACCTGGGGGACTCTGAGTTCCACCACCAAGATGCTTGCCCATCCATGGTCTTTGCTGCACCATTCACAGTAGCTGAATAATGAAACGAGCCTTGATGTCTATCAGTAGATGAATGGGTAAAGAAAATGTGGTACTTATACTCAGTGGGATCTTAGCCATAAACAAAAATGAAAAAAAAATGAAATCGCGATGTATTCAGGAAAATGGGTGGAACTGGGACTCATTTGTTGTGTGGATAGGTTTTCTGTGCTTTCCTTTTTCCTTGGCTCCTGGAAGGGTCATAATTTGAACATTTGTTCATTTGCACACGTCTCATAAATCTTGGAAACTTTCTTTGTTCTTTTTAATGAGTTTTCTCTTTCATTTCTTCAGTGTAACAGTGGTTCTTCAGAAGGTCTGTCTTTAAGTTCAGACATTGTTCTGCTTGATCTATCTTGTTGTTGAGGCTCTTGTTCATATCTTTTATTTGACTTATTTCATTCTTCAGGTCTGAAGTTTGTAGTTGGTTCCTTCTGATGATTTCTCTTTGTTGAATTTCTTATTCATTTCATTAATTGGTTTCTTTGTTTCACAGTTATTTATAATCTCTTATATGACACTGAATGTCCTTCAAATTAATCTTTTGATTTCTTGCTCAGGGATTTCATCTATTACCTTATCTCTGGAGTCTTGTTGGAGAATAATTGTACTCTTTTAGATTTATCATGTTACCTTGCTCTTCCAGACTTCATGTTTCCTTATGCTGATATTTACATGTCCGGTTGAACTGTTGTCTCCACTACTGAATGACTTTCATATTTGGAAATTTTTTTGACCCTGTCTGATTAGTAGGCTGTATTGGTTTTGGTTCAAGTTGGCCATTGCAGTTACGGTCTCCAAATAACTTCAGCTGTAATCAGTGGCTGCGAGAGCATTCACAGGAAGCAGGATCATGAAGACTGTTGCTCTCTGCAGGGCTGTCAGGTGGGGCTGTTTTAGCAGCCCAGGAGGGTATGGTACACAGAGGAGTGGGGAAGAGTGCTTACCTCATGGACCCAGGCAAGTGTAATGCAGCACACATGCAAAAATATAAGGGTTGTGTGCCTATTTCTGTGGACCGTATTCCAAGGAAGTGAGGTTAGAGGGTCCTTAGGCAAGTGTGGCATGGTTCCCATAGTAGAGGGAGCAGGGCTCCCGTGAGGAACAGAGTGCATCTATCAAGTCTCCAGCAGTAATGGGGAGCTAGAGACACTCTAGCACCCGGAGAGGTGTTACACAGGAAGTCAGTCAGGTAGGGGGAAGGTAGGAGAGCCCAGGTAGGAGAGAATGTCCTTCATCGCTTGAGTTCCTCATCTGTTTGGAGCAGCGTCATGACATGCCCTCCCTGAGGACTCGGGAAGGCTGCAGGATTATTCTGCCCCCTCCCTCCAATTTAGGGTGCCAGTGTGAGCTGTTGGGGGTCTCCTATGTATTTTTTTTGTGATAGAACCTTTTGGGGATCAAGCTGGTCTTGACCTGGGCAGTTGATATCAGACTTTTTTCTTCTTTACTCAACCATCTACAGCCCTCATAACCCAGCATGTCTCCATTTCATCCTCTCTACATTCTAGCTCTCTCCTACAAACACTGTTTGAATAGTAGCCTTCCTTCCCTCCCTTTATCCTTTCTCATCTTTGTAGTCACTTCTGTTGCCACTAACCAGTCGTCTTGCCATAGACTTTCTTCTATCATGTACAGTGCACAGCTTTTTGGGGCATGTAGAAGCTCACCCCTTAATCCTATGTTTACTTTTGATGTTCTAACCATATCAACATGTATCTGCTCCAGACACCAGCTTTGGAACTCTCCTATGGGATACACTTATTTATGAATCATTTTCCTCATTTTTGGTGATGCTCAGGAAATCCCTCTGAAGATCTACTATCTCTCAACTGGCTGCAGCAACAACATTCCTATGGTCCCCTCTGTCTTTTGTAACTTTACTTTGCCCACCACAATTATTATCCTTCATTTTTGGTGGAATTTAGTATTTATTGACTAGTTTTCATTTCCTATTGTCCATTTAAAAAAAATAGTGCATTGGAATATCACCAGAGACACGAAGGCAACACAGCTACGTGCTTCCCCACCTGTGTGAGCTAAGTAACAAGCGCAGTTATTGATATCGGCAGACTCTGGAGATGATGTGATTGGTTATGGCTCTAGATTGACAAATATTATCAGTGAAAATTCCCTTTTATCCTTGGGGAAAATAGGTTGCAGGACACTCCCACTCTGGTGAATTCTGGAAGTAGCAATGGGACCAAACTCTGCATATCCTGTTTTCTCCCATACATAGATATCTACCGTAATATTTCATTCATAAATTAGGGATACTAAGACATTAGCAATAATAATAATAATCACCACAAAACAATTCTAGTAGTGCATTGTGATAAGATGTAGCCACTCTCAAAAATACATTTTTAATTTGTATTTTTAATTTTCAACTAAAGAAGTATTTTATGAGTTCTCTTCAGAAAATTTGAATTTCAAGAGTCATTATTATTGCATTTTGAGACTATCATTAAAAAAAATAATGGTGACTCAAATATACACACTGCCAAACTAAAGTGGCATATCTGCTAAATAAGACAGTGGGTGGAGACCAACTGGGGCACATGTAGAATGTATGGACTCATATAGATTTTGGATAGCTGAGCAGGTGGTGGGGTTCACATCCCTGGGTGGGGGCATGGAGGAAGACTGCAAGAGCTTTCATCATGCTGTTCAGAATGACACAAGATTTTAACCTTTTGAATTGTACGTTCTAGAATTTGTAAATCGGATCATGGTTGGCCATTTGAAATCAGAGAAAACAAAACAATGGACAAGGGGTGTGTGGCTGTACGGGTGCCTTTCAGTGATGTGTGCTTCATGCAGTTACAGTAAGCATAGCATGGTAACTGAGATCCCAACAGTGTTGGTGTGAAACATGTTTACTGGAACCATGGTGATTGGAATTTGTGCACACAGAAACTGTAGGAGCCACTCTCTCTGCCTCTTTTTCTCTTCACACACAAAATAGCTTCCAAAGCTGACTGTCAGCAGGAAGTTTTAGCAACAGTTAAAACATGTCTTAGCATGTAACATGTCTTAGCATGTTACTGACTATACATATCCTCCCACAGGTTACAAACTTCCAATGGATACAAAATTTCACTGAAATAATGATTTCCATATTTTAGTTCATTGTGCAGGGGCATCAGTTTAGGCAAAATGAACCAGTAACACGATGATGTGATTTTATGTCTAAAAGTGATACGAAAATATCAATGGGTTTTTGTCTTTCAGTTTTATGTATGGAGAATTGACCGACAAGAAGACCATTGAGAAAGTCAGGCAGACTTTTGACAACTACGAGTCAAACTGTTTTGAAGTTCTTCTGTACAAAAAAAACCGTAGGTATTTCTGTTATCATTAAGATGACCTAGGTCTTTTCTAAATGTTATAGTTTAGGGAATGATGGCTGAGCAACAAGGTAGAGAAGATACCATGTGCTATGACTGCTCTTGGTGTTGGGGGAGAGGTTGCTGGTGAAACTGGAAAAATTAATAAATGATTCTACCTATGAAAAATCCTCTTGAAGAATGGAAGCAAAAGAGTTTCTATTGTTTTACTTTAACAAATTTATTTTAATTTTATTTAAAAATATTTTATGTGTATGAGTGTTTTGCTTTTATGTATGTATGTGTAAAGTATGTGTGCTCGGCCAAAGCCTTCTTTGGTGTTGGATCTCTCAGGACTTTGCAGAGAGTTGTGAGCCTCCCTGTGGGTGCTGGGAACTGAACTCAGATCCTCTCCAAAAGCATCAGGAGCTCTCTAGCCCCTCATTTTTATTTTCAACATAATGGTTGTCCATATTTATTAGGTACAAAGTAACACTATGATTTACAAATACAATATGAATACTTAAACAAATAACCTTCAACACTTCAAATATTGACTTTTTGTGGTGGGAATACTGGAAATTGCTCGCGTGACAACTTTGGTGTCTGCACTATAGTGTTATTATGAACCGTGTTTACCATGTTGTGCAATGCATCTCATAACCAGACAGAGAAACTTCTCTCATGTGTCATCGAGTCTTTGTATTCCTAGATCATCTTTTCTTCATTCCTACCCAGCCCTACTGCTGAGACCTCTACTGTCTGACGTGTCTAATCAACTTAAGTCCCACTCAAAATGAGTAGGTTTTATATTGTTCTTCTGTGCCTGGCTTATTTAACTTAGTATTTAGTATGATCTTGTATTCCTTCCATGTTGTTGCAAATAGCACAATCTCTCTCTCTCTCTCTCTCTCTCTCTCTCTCTCCCTCTCTCCCTCTCCCTCCCGTATCTGCATGTGCATGTGTGTACATTTAAAATTTTACAGCAGATGACATAGATGTCACCATATGACATAGAAGTCATTTGGAGGCCAGAGGAAGACTTTAGGTATCTTCTATGATCTTCTGCTGGCCCTGCTTGAGACAAGGCTCCTCACTTGGGCTTCCTATTTTTCAGCTAGACTAGCTAGTCTGCAAACCCTATCAGTCCCTCTGTCTCTGACCCCTTCCTTGTCTCCTGTTTCTCCCACTGCTGGGGTTACAATCATACACAGTCACGCTTGGCTTTTTAATGTCAGTTTGGGATCCAAACTCAGGCCCTTCCACTTACTCAGCAAGCATTCCTACCCACTGAGTCATCTCCCCAGTCCAAGAAATTCTTTTAAATGCTGAGCAGGATTCCACGTTCTATCCACATTTCATTTTTTATCAGTTCATCTGCTCATGGACATTTAGGTCAATTCTAAAATTGGCTATTGCAAATGTTAGTGCAATGAACATGAGTATGCAGATTTCCAGTCTTTAGGGTAAATATCCAGGAATGGCGCTGCTCCAACATATGGTGATTCTATTTTAAAATTTTAAAATTAGTCTCTGAGTAGGTTTTCTATAGTGTCTGTACCAATGGATGCTCACAATACATTTTTATAGATTCAATTTTCATAGTTACTGTACAAATGTCAGTGAGGTGGATATATGGTTATTTGAAGTAATTCTTTACAAACATAACTAGCTAGATGTTGTCTGTTGCCCATGGAAGGGTAATGGACATAGGCATCGTCCTCAGAACAGGCCATTCACATCTGGTAAATGTCTGCTGATTGTTGTGAATATTCTCTGGGATTAGGACAGTACATCACCAATTGTCAAATATGTCATCACATAGAACCTCATGGAAAGCCCTGTTTGGGAGGTTAAAACAAAAATTAACCAATCAGCCAACCACAACCACGACCACCACACCTCAGTGCATATTCTCAACCATCAAGCCTTCTATTTGACTTGGGTTCATTGCATGGATATGAAGAGTCCCTTCATAATCCTTAACCAAGAATCCATGGCCAACCAAATGACATCTGTGTACAAACATTTTCCCATGGAGTCTCACAGGGTATATTAAGGGCACACCTAAGGGCAGAGCCCATGCTCAGTAGTAGATGGACTCCAAAAACTGACCTCAATGGTAATTTTGTAGACTTTTTGTTGCATATTGATTTGTTTAGGCATTTTTTGTCTTTCTGGTCTTTTGCTTGTATATTATGATTTCTGATTTTGTGTTTTTGTGGGTTTATTTGTGTGTATGTATGTGCCTTTACTTTTTAAAAAGTTCTGAGTTGGGTGTTTTTGTTTGTTTGCCTATTTGTTTTCTGGAGAGAGAGAGAGAGAGAGAGAGAGAGAGAGAGAGAGAGAATGAAGACATGGAGTTGGGTGTGTATGGAGGTGGGGAGAATCTTGGAGGAGTTGGGAGAGGAGAAACTGAGATCAGAACATATTGTAAGAAAAAAATTTGTTTTCAATAAAAATGTATATGAAAAAAGTGTGTGTGTGTGTGTGCATGTGCATGCATGTGATTTCATGGTAAATGATGACAAAATCCATCCTCATCTTCAGTGGCTACTATAGTCTCCCGACGTGTGAGACATTCTAATGTCATCAGAATGCATTTTTTCCCTACGATCAGTATATGTTGGATCTTGTGGCACACAATTTTTTCCTTCAATTTCTTTCAATTCTTTATGGAATATGTGGAATTAAAATTAGATTTTCTTTTTTAGCACTAGACCCACAAAAGGATAACAGCAGTCGTAAACGTTGCCTCGGAGCAGCGCATTTGCTGGCGGGAACATTATCTCTTGTGGTTTTACCTCTGAAAACGTCAGTCATTTCATCTTGCAGTGTACAATCAAGTCCGAAGAGATGTTTCTGTTTGCAGGCATACTCAGCTGCCAGCTTGTCACACAGAAAGCAATCAGTTCTCAATGATGCTCTCTCCCTGCTGCAGAGGTTATGGATCCTTTCTGGGTCTTCTCCCCTCAGGTGCTAATGTTCAGCTACGATTCATAAGGTGTCCAAATGTCCAAGCCTCTTCATCTTTATATAGATTTGTTAGTCTTGAGATGACCATGAATATATGGCCCAAGTTTAGCAAATAATTGGAGAAAGCTCATCATTAAGGGTATTTGCCTTGGCACTTAAGCAGAATTTACAAATATTTGCTGAATTCTCAGACATTTTAGCCAAGTCCACAGTTTGAGTTTGTCAGTAGTACCTTAATGGGATTCTGTTTTGTTTATTTACTTTAAAATCTATTGGTAATTACTTGAAATTTGCATTATTATAATTCTTCTTCCAGGATAGTTTAGGTGTTCTACATTGTACACATGGCTTGAAATTATTATAAGACTTTTGTTCAAGTCTGCCTGGCTCTCTAAAGTGAACTGTGTATTGTATGTAGGTATCTGCATATAGCTGTTAAGAGACAGATCCTGCAGCCCTGTAGATGAAAGCTCCTGCTTTCCTCTGCATGTTCTCTGCATCCATCTATATTTTTGATTTTTCTTTTGATAGAAAGGATAGATATTATCCAGGCATTAGGGCAGCATGCAAGCATCTTGGCCAGTTGTAAAGGACTTTTGTAAGTGGTCATCTAAGAAGATCTTTTGCATATCAAACTGGAAAGAGTGTATTTTGTGACTTTAAAAAACGTTAGATAGGAAAATTGACATATCTGTAGAAGACCATTTGGGGAATGCCTGAATTCCAAGCCCCCCAAGACTTCCATCATGTGATTAGGTTAGGTTAAACACCATTTTGCCAATGGGACAGTTGAGGTTTTTGATTTACTTGGTCAGGGGTTGACACTTCAGTTTGTACCCTCTTTTTTTTATTTCTTCCTATCTAGTGTCCTTACTAAAGGAGGCATTTTCTGCTTTGGGGAAACTTTAGTATCTCTGGAGCCAAGACAGAACCTAGCACCTATGTTCCTGGTGTGCAGTGACCAGTCTCTGCTCTGAGAGGTTGGGAGTGCACCTCAATCCATCTCTCTGACTCCTTGTCCATCTGACCCCTAGTACCAGAATATAAAGGGTATTTCACCAGCTACCTGAAAACATTCTGCCTGTGTGCGGGAAACCTGAGGCTATGAGCTGGACAGATTCCACCTTGATTTGGAGAAACAGCTTTTCAGACAGTTCTGTCCCTGCCAGAATTTGGAAAGTGGCTGTTTCCATGGATGTGGCACAAGTTATTTTTTTTGTTCAAATTTCTAACAGGACCTGGCAACCAGAAAGGATTTTCAAAGCCCCTTTCTCTTTGTTTCTGACCCCTTCGCCGCTAGCCCACCTTGCTGGAACAGCCTCAGGTCATGCACAGCAGCCTCTGGCCCTGGTTATTTGTAAAACTGCCTGTCACTCACAGCTCTGACACAGTGTAACACAAGGAGCAGGAAACAGAGAGCAAGTCTGCTTCGGAGATGATGTAGTTGTTGCCTGCGTCTCTTTCTTACTCTGCAGTCATTGTGGAAAGGGCTGTGTTCTCCTACGGGCCTGCTGGAACCACAAAAGACTCAGTGGTTAGAGCGGAACACTACCTTATAAATCTCTCTGCAGTGCTCTGGCTCCTTGAGCCTGCTAAGTACATTCCTCTTGTCTAAAGGACAAGCTAGCACTAACATGACTTAGATTCCCCAAGTTTAGTCAATAATTTAAGAGCGCTGTTATTACCTGGATGTTTAAACAGAACTGGCAGTGGCTTTAGGTGATGTAGCCTTGGATGCAGATGGGAAGGAGCTTGTTATTTGGCTACTAGGGAACCCCTAATGCTGTTAGTTCACACCTCCTGCTCCAAATCCTAAACCTAACAAAACCCCCTATGTCCTTAATAATGAATAGTTTGAGGGGCTGATTATACCTTTGTTTGATAAAAATATTATGCAAAATGTGTTTAAATTTAAAAAAAAAACTATGATGTGTATTGCCACTTCATGGATAATTATTCTCTTGAGGGTATTTCTTATGCCTTCATCTATTCATTCTTTGCAATATGTCAGTTCCTGGTCTGTCCAGATCTTGAGTTTTGACTCTGGAAACCCTCATCCCTCTAGAGAGTGCGGTAGCTCTCCTTTGAAGAAGGATGTGGCAGAGTTGAGCCTCTAGGGGCCCGAGGCAGTGGCTCTAGAAGACACCCAAGAGTCTCAGACTGTGAACACCTGCGTTATTTTCCTTTCCGTTTAAAGATTGCCCCGAAGGTTTCGGGTAGCACTCAGTGTACAGTACGTATCAAGTACTGTTGATGTCTTCTGTGATTGGGGACACAGTCAAAGCCATCGAGATGTCATAAGTCTATCTGACTGAAGAGAGAGCCTTGGGATAGAAGCAGCGTTTCAGAGGCTTATTTAGGATCCCGACTTGCCAGGGCAGTAGGTGTTGCTGTGACTGTTAATTGGAAACACTTGTCAAAGTGACAGGACCAGAGAGACATGTAGGAGTGATCACTCTCAGTGAGCCTGTCAGGCGAAGTCTGGGAGAGCGGCCGAGGCCTCGGGTCCCAGACCTAAAGGCGATGCTGCTTTTATGTTAGCAGACTGACTTGGTGCACACAAGTTGGGAAAAGACCCAGTACTTTCCTTTAGAATATTCATATTTTGGGCTAAAAATATAGTCATTAAATTTGAACAACTGGTAGCTGATATAGAGTCAAACATGTTTTTTGTTTGTTTTGTTATTTCATTTTATATTGAGAATTGAATCCAAGACATACAAGACAAACATTTCATCATTGAATTACTTTCCCAGTCCTTGGAAGTTTTTTAATTTCAATTTTTATTATTTTTGAGACAGTGTCTTACTAAGTTGCCCAACGTGGCCCTGAGCTCATGCTGTAGACTACGCTACCCCTTGATTTTGTGATCCTCCTACCTCAGTGTCCTGAGTAGCTGGGATTATAGGCCTGTACCAGCAATTCTGGTTAAAGTATTTTTAAAAAATTTTATTTGTCCATTCAAGCAACGAAACTATTGTTTTGCCATAGAAGCAGAAGAAGCAAGGCGCGTGGGCAGGGGAGCGAATCTTTGCTGTGGCCCTGTGACACTCCACTGTCCTTTTCTTCCCTCTCTCTCCATCACAGGAACCCCTGTTTGGTTTTACATGCAAATTGCACCAATAAGAAATGAGCATGAGAAAGTGGTCTTGTTCCTGTGTACGTTCAAGGATATTACGCTGTTCAAACAACCGATAGAGGATGATTCAACAAAAGGTAATTTCTGAAAGGATTATCTGTACCTAAGAAGCTGGTGGCCTTCTATCTGCCGCATCTTCTTATGACCCTTCTTTGGTTCTGCATTCATCCTAGTGAGATGCAGCAGGGAATTCCACGGAGTACAGTTAATCTGGGAGCAACCCAATTGGCATTTCAACCCCTATGTACGCAGTGAGCTTTAGCACAAATGATTACACATAGCCGGGACTGACTTCACTGAGCTCCTACCACGGTGCTGTTAAGAATTTGATGGAGTTTTGGTCAACTAATTGAGTTTTACTGGCTGATTGCTTTCAGCTTACTTATCAGTTTCTGTTTGCTCAGTTATACGTTATCTTGTGTGGAAACTGTATAATTTTGTCTTAAAGAGAGTGGCTGGCACAATGCAAGCCTCCCAAGTGGAGCATTATTGACTGCAGCATCCAGAGATGTGGCTACGGAAACCTAGAGTACTCTTGCCTCTCTCCAATGTAATTTATTCCCAATTTATTTTCTCCATTTGGGTTTAAATTAGAAGCTGTGTCACATAAATGAAGACTTTAAAATTCATTTAGAAATAGGTTTTTATAAAATGTTATTTTTTTAGGGACCTCTTAAGAGACCAAAAGGAAATGCCTGCTTTTGTGCATTTGCCAAACACTCCCTTTCTTAAAAAAAAAAATAAAACCTACACCGAGATTTAAGCTTTCCAATTGCAACCATAATTACAGAAAATTGCATTATTTTATCCTTTGCAGGTGAGTCTAGATGCATAATGATCTATTCACTTGTTCTGTTAGTATCAAATTAAAAAGAGAAACTTTACAATGTGCCAACTATTGAAAATAGGACCAAACAAGTTAATTTATATATGTCTCTGAAATTCCATGCTCTATGAAATCACTTTCTGGAAGATTAAGTAAAATATCTAATTTAGGACTCAGATCCCTCTTCCCCTCTGTCATCTTACTGTATGACCCAAGCTGACCTGAAGCTCAGGACTTCTCCTGCCTCAGTCTTCCAAATGCTGGAATTACAGGCATGCAACATCACATCCAGCTAGGCCTACTTTTTAAAAGTACAAAAACATATTTCTAATCATCTTTGCACTGAATGTTGATTCATGTCTTTGGAATGTCACTGTAGCATGATAATAAAACCCCAGAGGCAGATATTGGGGTTCAACCTGGAGATCAGAAAAGAAAAGCAGTCAGGCCACTAGAGAACTTTTACCTCTTTGAAATCTTTGGACTGAAAAAAGAGCCAGTTCCTGTTTTATCCCACTTTATATTCCTCTCCAGTTCTGGGATTCGAGGTGTGCACAACCACTGCCCAGCCTGTATGGCTGACTAGTGGGGCTGTTTTGTGTTCTGTTCTTCAGGAAAGCTTTATTTATGAAAATACAAATGAAATAACGCCATATTTCATGGTGCTTCAGACAATGGCTAGAAAAGGCATCTCTTTTTCACTTGTACATGGAGCATACACCAGATACACTACACTCTGAGTCCTGAAACTCAATTTAAATGAAGAGATACGTTTGAAAAATGAGTCTCAGAATATAATACAGTTAAATTAGAATTCTGGTTTTTGTTTGCTTTACATCTAGTATCCACTTATGAGTGAATACACCCCATGTTTGTTTTTCTGGGTCTCGGTTATCTTACTCAGAATGAATTTTTCTAGTTCCATCCATTTGCCTGCAAATGTCAAGATGTCATTGTTTTTTAGAGCTGAATAATACTCCATTGTATAACGTACCACATTTTCTTTATCCATTCTTCAGTTGAGGACATCTAGGTTGTTTCCAGATTCTGGCTATTATGAATAATGCTGCTATGAACATAGATGCAGGGATGAGGGACTTGGCCCTTCCTCAACTTAATGTGTCAGGCTTCCTTGACTCCTCATGGGAGGCCTTACCCTTTCTGAGGAGTAGATGAGGGGTGGGCTTGAGGGGAGGGAGGGGAACTGTGGTTAGTATGGAAAATGAATTAAACATTTAAAATGAAAAATTAAATTAGAACTCAATAACTGAAAGATGTGTGGAAAGTTACAACAATTTGGAAATTAAACAACACATTTCTAAATAATCTATCAGCCAAAAATCTTGTTACACATACTTTGAACTAAATGAAAATTTAGCCTTTTCAAATTTGTGGTGACTGTAAAGGTGGTGCTTGGAAGCAAATATGTAATGTTAGATGCATATATTGCAAAAAAAAATGACAAAAAGACCACAGTACCCTAGTTTCTGTCTTGGGAAGGTATACAAAGAAGAGACTTTTAAACCAAAGCAAGCTGAAGACAAAACATTATGAACCATGTGGGAGAAATCATTGTAAAAGAGACCTCTTCAGGGGAAAACCACCAAAACTCAAGGCTAATTCCTATAATGAAATATCATTATAGTTAATAAATCTCTAGCTCTGGTAACCAAGAAAAAAGGGCCAGACACATATTACCAATAGTGGAAATAAAAAGTCTGCCTCCACTCATCCTGTGGCTGCTGAATCTGGATATTTATCACCCCGTGGCCACCATCGGTGACTTATAGGAGATAGACCAATCTCTCAAAATTCACTTGGGGAGAGGAGAAGCAGAAAACCTTAACTACCCTGTCACCATTAAGTAGTTAAGTAGTAAAGAATAATTGACCCAAACCAAGGCCATAGAAAGTGTGATTGGTTTTATCAGAAGACCCTAATAAATGCAGAAAGCAGATATTTCTCTTTTTCCTTCTTCAGGATTTCATACACGTATATAGTGAAATGTGATCATAGCCAGCCCCATTTCCCTCTTCCAAGTTCTCTTTCCCTTCCCCAAACTCGCCCTCTATGTGCTCAGCCCTAAATGGCCATCTTTACCAACCTCCCAAACCATCAAGGCTCAAGGAAGGTTTTGGAAGAGGAGGCAAAAAGAACGTAAGAGCTGAAGGACAAGGAGGAGGTCTGTGAACTGCTGTCCTCCGTATGTGGTGTGGCTGTTGGACACAGGATCTCACTGCACCTGTGGTTGCCTGCACAAGGCCCGCGTGTTCCTTAAGTCTCCCAGAATGCAGAAGCAGAGGGAAGTCTCCCAAGCCATGTGATGAGGCCACTACCACTCTGATACCAAACCCTGAAAAGATTCTACAGAAAAGGGAAGTAATAGGTGAGCTTTTCCCACTTGACATAAAATCTTCCATAAATCTGAATTCACAAAATGTAAGAAGAACTGCACATGACAGTTGAATGGATACAGTCTTCAGAAAACAACCCCCACATCCATCCTATCAGTGAGGTGGCAAAGAAAAGCACATGATCCCATCAGTAGGCATAGAAAAAGCATCTGAAAAAAATTCAACACTTCTTTTTGATCAAAAATCCCCAGGAGAGTAGGAATAGGGGTAGTCTTCCTTTTTTTCATAAGAAACATCTGTAAAAACGTTATAACTAACAGTGACCTGGATCTTTGAGTGAGGAATTAAAAAAAAAGATAAATGATTGATACATGATTGGTGACCTAAAACACTCTTCAGATGAATTTCAATGTCTTCATACATGAATAGCAGTTAACTTGAGTGGATTTTTTAATCATATTTTTACCCCCAGATATACATATATTTATATTAGAGGATTATTTTCTTCTGATTTACTTTGTATAACTTTATGAGATAGTTGAAACTGGTCAAGGAAAGCGCAGTGCTTCCCCACCAGTCTGACTGCTAAATCTTAATGGTAGTTAGTAATTTTGTATCTATGGAAACTGGGAGTTGGCAGCATTTTGCCATGAACTGGGGCATATGTGCTGACTTTTATCTCTGAACTTAATGCTTCTTCCTTCTTATGTTCTCTCAACTCCATTACTCTGCATCTCCCTAGGTACCGCAGAGTGCTTGTAAGGCAAGGTCTCTTTCCAGTCGAATTGTCTACACTTGCAAATTATTTTGAATAGCCCAGACAAGTCAGGCTACTAGACTGTCGACCAGTGAGTTCAATAAGTATGCAAATCAAGATGCTGTGGACAGTATTGGTATAAGACACCTCTTTCTAGTGCTAGACATTCTAGAAGATGAGCTAATTTGAGAAGAATTTTTGTTCTGAAACTCTTGTATGCCTTCCCTCTACATAACAGATTACTGAAAAAGCATTGCATAATGCAGCTATGAATGCTGCATATGAACTACTTTCTATTATTCATGTGAACTGTACATTTAACATGAAAAATTCAAAAGACATGAAATATTTATGCCATTAAGTCATCATCCTGCTATATCTTTGAAGCTAGTGATATAGGAACCAGGGAGCATTTTGAGAGGCTTGGTAAAATAGTGTACTTTTTCCATTTTTAAAGAGAAATAAGAAGAAATGATACTTTTGGATAAATAGCACATGTAATCTCATTATCGTACCGCAATATCAAATTGAATAAGATTATGATTTCACCTTTGATTCAGCCTTTGGCCTCAGAGTTACTTAAGATAATGTTTTTCATTATCTCTATAGGAATATCCTATTCTATTAACCTTACTTTTATTGTTTTTTTTTTTCCAAAAGTTGAACTGAGGCTATTTCCTGGGGATATAGGAGTGGCCCCTTTCTAGTACTCCAGGGGGATAGACTAGCAAGTTAGTAGGAGAAGCTTCACCCCAAGTGCTCCTGTGTCCTTGGTGATCAGCTGGGTGTGAGGACGGGAAAGCACACGTGAGAGGAGTTAAGAGCGTGAAGCCATGGTTAGAGGACGGAGACACAGGACCGTTGGGCGGCATGGAGGTCCTCTGAGGCTCTTGGTTGAGAGTTCCACTAGCCTTCACAACCATCTTTCTGTTTTCCGCTTCTGAATCAGAGGGATGGAGATGAGCAGGGGGTACAAAGTTGGATTTATCTGAAGTTCAGCTTTGATTGGGTACAAGAGAAAGAATCTCAAAACAGACTATTGATTAGACAAAGGCTATGTCCTTCCAAGATCTGCAAATTTGTTGCTTTATAGTCATACCGATCTCCTGTTTATATTATTGGCATTTCTCCCCCCCCCCAAAAAAAACCCAACCCTGGACATAGAGTTGAAAGACTTGAAGACATGGACTGCAAACTTTGTTTCTGAATCAGCTCTGACAATGACCATGGCAGTTATGGCTGCAGTGACCCAGTGAAGCTCTGCTCATCGCAAATCCTCTGTTCACCAAAATTTCAGCCTGAGTGATTTTGTTTCCATTCTTAAACTGAGTGGTAATGTAGGATATCAACAATGCTATTGAATTATGCCATGAGGGATACAATACAGCAAAAATTCCTGAAGAGAAGATTATCAACTCTGATGGGTAGTCAATGCCTACCAGGTACCCTATGATAATTATTTCTCATTTCACCAAATTTGAAATTAATGTTATCTCCACTTCGCTGTTGAAAAGCCTAACACTCAGGCTGACTTCAAGCCTCATGTTCTCCAGATTTTCCATTGCTGTCTTATCTTCTGCAGTGGGAATTCGCTGGCAGGCACAGTCACATTAACTTTGTTTCCAAGCATAGGCCTCAGGAGGATGCTCTCTTTCTTGATCGAGTTGTGCTCTTAGAACCAACTAAATTTCCTGATGCTAATTCCACAGGGTGAAGTCATCTTATTATCTTTCGTACCTGGTATTGCGATGTTGAAAGCGTTGTTCAGACAATCAGTCAATAGTGTCTAAAACTTTAACTGTCATAGTGTACAAATTGCTGTCTGGAGGTCTACACTGTTATGTGTTCTAAAGATCATTATCCAAATCTCTGCCCATTGAAACAGTACAGGATTTTCAAAAAGACTTCCAAACTGCTAAGATAATTACAATGTAAAATGCCCTCTGCCAAGTAGTTATGACACCTTTTTGCCAATAATGAGACAAAAAATTCTTCCAGAATAAAAATAACATCAAAAAAGTAAACTACTTGCAAAAGCCAATGATTTCTTTAGAGAGGAGACAACGGAAGAAATAGGAGTAATTATGCCAGGCAGTCTTATTGGCTGAGAGCAAAATTGTTTACCTAAGCTTTTTCCTTATGGATTGGAATCTTGTGTTGCAGTCCAATAGATTGATTTAACTGCCTCCGTGACTTCCTTTCATTTTTAAGATTAGACAGTCCATGACAAAGAGGTTAATTGCAACCCAATAGAGCTAAACTAATGTTTTATTAAGAAGGAGTTGGCAGCCCGAGCCTTTAGGAGAACAAATGTTCTCATAATGCCATGAACAACTTACAGCGCAAGCATTCTGCTCGTCATACGCGACTGTCTGTTCATATTACCCCATATCGATCACGTCTAAGTAACATCAGCGGACTGCTGAGCAATCAGTCGCACCAGTTAGGTTTCTGTCGAGGCGAGCTGGGGAAATGTGGTCCCGTGGAGAAGGGAGAACTGCTGAGGAATCTCTTTCTCTGACCTAGACAGCGTGGCTGTCTCTGACTTTTTCAAAGTTTGTCGGTAGCATGGTGGGTGGAGGGGTGGGGGAAAGCGCAAATCAACTCAACTAGTTAAGAATGGTGGTAATGCCACAGCACAAAAGGATAGGAGTTAGAAAATTTAATGTGGCATGGTTTATAGTAGTGAAAAATCTAGAAATGTCTAGAGCATATATCAGTGTAGTTTATGCATTGTCAAGGACAAGCAAGTGTCCCATCTTAGATGTACTGGGAGCAGGAAAGAGGGAAGCACCCTTGTGGGAAGATGAGAAGGGAAATTTCAGGTTATTGTCTTTCGTGTGGCTTTTGTTTGTTTCCAGTGAAGTATGAGGGTAGGCGGTGGGAGTAAGGAGGTATGGAAGTCTTCAGAAAAGGGCTAACATTAGCGCTTCAGAGTCAAGGACAGCAAGAGTGTCCCACTGGCCAGTGAACTCTGGGTTCTTGCACATCTACTAATTTACATATGGAGTAGAACACATCTTGACTTAATTTTGGTCCTCCACCTTCTGGGGGTATGTTGATAGCAAAATCCTAAATGATGACTCCCTGACAATTGGCCTGGACTTTGGTTTCTTTAGGAAGAAAGAATCCTTTGTGAATCTTTGCTTGTTAATCCCCATGCCAGAGCTGACCCATCACCTAGCTCTGCCTTTCATTCCCAGCTAGTGGGAGCACTCTCTACCTTCTTCACTCCAGAGTTCCTCCTTAATGTCATGAATAGTATTGACACCCACTGAAAGCTGAGCCCACCTCCTTTGTTACATTTTAAAATTGTATATAAGGCACTTGACATGCTAATCCCTGTATAACTTTTTCACTCCATGTTTTGCTTATCCTACAAAAATGAAATTAGTGTCCTTTAAAAATTGTGTTGATCAGATTATATTCAGTTGTTCACAGACACATTTAAAGAAGGATTTGATGAGTATTTAAATTAGGAACTACTGCTCCCTTATTAAGGAATGCTGCACTGTCACTATCACTATGTGACAATGGCTCTCCTCCTTCACCTCTTATTCCCTACATAGTGACGGAAGAGCAACTGCCAGCCTCCTGAAGGCCTGGCTCCTCCTTGACTCATGGGATATATCCCTCCCACATTTCCCTTTTGGTGCCAGATTTTCTTTTCTAGACAAACATTACTGTGTACACAAAATGAAAATGTTTTTCTCTTTTAGCCCCTCTCAGATATACAGAAATCCAACATCACCTTTCTTAGAAATGTGAGCTTTCAGGAAGAAAAAAGAGGAGCTGGGAAGTTTCTAGAAATAGCCTATGCAGCTATAACACATAGCTGATGTAAGATGGGGAACAATCAGATACACTTCAGTACGTTGATGAGGGGTGACCAAAATCGTCACCATCACCTGAGAGCACCTTATCATTTATACCCACCCTGCTGACCAAGACCCACTGCAATAAGACGTGAATGGGCTCTTGCCTCAAATAAGATTGGATTAGTTGGCTATCGTCTATTAATTTACTTACAGCCTTTGGTGCCGCCGTGAAAAGATGAATTTTAATAACCCAAAGAAAACCGTGCTTACACTGATGTTGTTACTGTCACAGGATGTGTGGACTATGGAGTCCGCATGAGGGCACATCCCTCGTGTAGGTGTATAAAAGAAGCTTCCATAAAGCAGTAGACCTTCGTGTGAGTCTGAACTGTCGTTAGCCAAACACATGGGGAGGGGAGAGAGCTGTAGGCAAGCAGGAAGAATATAATATAGAAAAGAGTGGGGTATGACAGTATGTAAAAGAACTCTGGAAGATTTAATTATATTTTAAATTTGCTCTTCAATTAATTTTCTATTGATTTACTAAGGTTGGAGAACAGTAAGGTGGCAGAAGATAGATGTAGTGTAAATCCTTGTGGGTAAGAACTAAAGGACCTCTTCCAAGGACACAATGTTTTCTTGGAAGTCTCCAGGTTGACATGAGGATTGAAATGAGAAAGCGTGGTTGGATTTGTGTTTCAGAATGGATCTTACCCACTTGTGGATATGTTCTCAGGGGGTTGTCCTCTGACAGCAGTGACATATGCTGCATTGTTTGACAAGTAAGAATGGAATGAATTCAGTTTGAAAGATTTGTAAGTTATAAACTAGAAGGCTTATGCAGGAGTGTGTGTACATGCTTGTGTGTGTTTGTGGGTCTCTCTGTGTGTGTGTGTATGTGTGTAATAGTGAAAGAAGGGCAGTGGGCATTAAGTTACTGATTTGTATGGTTAGAAATGGCACCAGTTAGTTTATCAAGAGTGTATAAAGGATTTAGGATGTGTAACATGGAGAGAGGGTAATGACGAGGTGAGTTTTAGACCTGCTGGGAGCAGATGTCTGTAGAATGCCTTAGAGGAGGCTGGCCAATGGCAGAGTGATATGCAGGTCCAGCACACAGAAGAAAAGTCAAGGTTGGTGATAGTGAATTCAAGTTGATTTTGTATGTTGATGCTCAATTTCTGGTGTCTTAGTTGCCTCATTGTGAGACTGGAACACTGTATAGAACCTTGGGTTACAGGTAATGTCCCTGACATGATTTTATTTTATTTTTTTATAATTTATTTAATATTAAAAGTTTCCAACTCCTCCCCTCCTCCCATTCCCCCATTCCTCCTTCCCCTCCCCCATTCCCCCTCCCCCTCCGTCTCCTGTCCAAAGAGCAGTCAGGGTTCCCTGTCCTGTGGGAAGTCTAAGGTCCTCCTGACATGATTTTGAATTCCCAGACTAATGATTTAATTTCCCAGACTAGGGAAAGGCCCATTAATGAAGAAGGAAAAAGGACTTTCTGTCAATGGATGTCAGCTTACTTCTCATGCAATCACTGAACACAGAAGGAACTGAATTCATGGGAGTCATTCCATGTCTGAAGGCTAACAATAACGTCCAACATTGCCTGTACTCTCTGATCTCATAGGCATTAGTTTCCTGTAGGCCCAGGGCTCTCTCCTTCAGGGTTTATTCAATCAGCTGAGATTACATCATTCCTCTGGGTTCACCCCTTTTATCCAACTGGAGGCTTCACTTTTAAGGAGTTGTTTGGAGACCACTCTGTCAGTGGGTAACCCTACAGACATGATCAAGTAGCTTTAGAGAGAGCTTCAATAGAGTCAAGCTTTAGAGCTAGTTAGAGGACATAGAATTGAGAGAGGGCCACAGGATGGCTCGTTTGGCTCTATTTGTTCATATCTCATTGGTGTTTCTTTGAAATAAATGTTGTTAATAATGCCAAGCTGAGGCCCCAGAAGAAAGTTTTTTTCCCATTAAATTCACATTCACTTCTCCACAAAGCAACTTCTCTTTGTGGAAACATAGTTAGGGTTTTAGATATTCCAAGCATAACTTTTTAGATATCACCACAGTTGCTAATGAGGGAAATAACATTTGTTATGCTACAAGGAAGGTTGATGTAGGAGGGTCTTCTGTCTATGTGTTACTTTCATTGGTTAATAAAG
>LOEQ01001425.1:118641-150555 GCA_001685075.1 Bramus lutescens
TTCTTTCTTTCTTTCTTTCTTTCTTTCTTTCTTTCTTTCTCTCTTTCTTGTGTTTATGTGTCCATGTTTGTGTATATATTGAGGAACTCCTCCTCCTCAAACACTGTCTACCTTATTTTTGTTTTATTTTATATTTTGTGATAGGTTCTCCCACCGGAAACTAGATCCTCCTGTTTCTGCCTCCCCAGCACTGTGATTCACCATACTTCACCTCTTCTACATGGTTTCTAAGAGTTGAACTCAGGTTCTCCACACTGGAGCAGCAAGCACTTTACAAACTGAGTTGTGCCCTCAGCCCTAATTCAGTTCTCTTAACTACCTAAAGTTCAGTATCTTATTTTCACTCCAAGTGTTCAAGTGAAATGGGAGTTTATTTCAAGGCTGTTTATATGTTGCAGCATCTGAGAGCTGGCGAGTGAAATTGAGGCCAGCCTAAAGAAAGCCAGGTGGAGATGAAGCTGCCAAAATGAACATGTCTTCAGGATCTGTTGCTTCTGCATCTTGTGTTCTGGTTTTCCTTTTTCTTCAGAATTTTCATGGTTAAAAAAAAGTATAATAGAGCAGATGCATTTCCCCCCCTTAAATGTCACAAGCTTCACCATTCTGGGATTAGAGTCCTGTCATTGTCATCTCTGTTCCGCCTATCAGTCCCTCTGTTGATCAGAATAGGTGATGGTGGCCACTCTACCATCTGGGAAACAGAAGTCATGGTAAAGAGGTCATGGCCTTTACTGATTTTCAGGTGAGAGCCTCCCAGGCCATTGCTTTAATTTTCCTTTTTTACAATCTGTTCCAGGATGCATTTTTCCTGCCCCTCCACCCCATCCCCAGGTAGCTTATCATATTTCCTGAAAAAGTGACTATGGGACCTTCCTTGATTTTGATAAATTTCTCAATATATTGTTAATGTCTTGCTACTCTTCCTCTGGATATTTTCTCTCTATGACTATTGCTAGAGAGTAAAGGAAGTTTGGAGTTTGTGTACCAATCCTAGGTTTAACTGTTCATCCAGGCTTGGACAGGACATAGTGGAAATAATGATGATCGTTGCTTCTTGTGCCCAAATGCGCAGAAGTGTTTATTGTTTTCTTGCTAGGGAAACTGGGTTTCCTTATTCAGAAGGTGCAGTTTCACCAACTAGACAGTAAGAAATAAATGGAAACTTTTGTAGCAAGAGAAAAGAAAGAGCTTGGACTTACCACATCTTTATCTACCCTGTGCAGAGAGCACTGGAAAATTGTACTTCTCTTAGATTGAGCAGTTCCTAGCTAATGGAAACTTGTTTCAGTGAGTAAATTTTGAAAATATTTTATTTCTGGGTAGGATGGAATTTGCATTTTAAAGAAAAATATTTAACATTTCAGCTCTTTCTTGCTTACTTAAGATTGGAGTTTTCTTATGTGTATGCTTTTTTTATAAAATTGGATAGCCAAATTCATAAAAGTAGCCTATTCTATTGTTTCCTAATGTCATTTTTTTATTATTTGTGCAGGGAATCAGCAGTCTCTTCAGTTCTTTAAAGGTGGTGCGCCTCTTACGCCTGGGCCGTGTTGCTAGGAAATTGGACCACTACTTGGAGTATGGAGCTGCGGTCCTCGTGCTCTTGGTGTGTGTGTTTGGATTGGTTGCCCACTGGCTGGCCTGCATCTGGTACAGCATTGGAGACTACGAGGTCATTGATGAAGTCACCAACACCATTCAGATAGACAGCTGGCTCTACCAGTTGGCCTTGAGCATTGGGACTCCATATCGCTACAATACCAGTGCAGGGATCTGGGAAGGAGGACCCAGCAAGGACTCTCTGTATGTGTCCTCCCTCTACTTCACCATGACGAGCCTTACAACCATAGGATTTGGAAACATAGCTCCGACCACAGATGTGGAGAAGATGTTCTCGGTAGCCATGATGATGGTTGGCTGTAAGTACCTCTTTTCTTTCTCTGTTAAAAATGATTTCAGTCTGTGCATCTTTTTTTCTGGTTCCAAATTCTGACTGGATTGAAAGGATCTACTTTTTCTTAACGGTTTTAATTGAAACCATTTGCAATTGGTTTACTTTTGATTCAACCCTAGGAAATAAAAATGCAAGGAATGTCTTTCATTCTTTAGAATGCATTAGCACATGAAAAACAGTGTGGGGAGGATGATAGAAAACTCAGGCTGGAAAGTCTGTGATTTGATTCCATGCATGGTGTTGTACCTGGCAGCTCTGGGGAAGGAACTAGCTCTGGTATCTAGACAGGAGTCTGGCACATTCCGTAGGTTTTGTTGGCAGTCAGATTTCTAAAAAAGCAGATGGGATATGATGTAAGACCATAAGTTAGGAAATACTTTAGTCAATAACTGAATTCCTGAATTAAAGTGGACTTCAGGATACAGTGTGATGCATTTTTTTTTAAATCATGAAGACTAATGAAAAGAAGTTTGTAAATGTCTTTTGACAAACCCTGTAGTCAGTTGAGCTTGTGACAGAGAATGAAAGGATTGGTGAATTGGAGACCTTTAGCATTGACAAGGGTCCAAGAATCAGTATACATGCCTGACTACGGTGGCTTGGTGATGTTCTTGAAAGCAGAAAGCAATTTCAAAGAGCTAAAGACCATGTGCTCTGCCCCCACATTCTGACTGAATGGCATCAGAGTTCCAGACATGAAAGTGGTGCAAACCTTAGATGCTGTTTCAAAATGTCTCGAAGGAAAGTTTTCAGGCATTTCCACCTTCAAGCTGACCCACATGACTCATTCACGCCTAGTTCAGACACCTAGAGTAACTTTTAAGAGTGCTGTGTTGAAGATGAGACCACTGTTAACATACATGATAGCCATTGAAGTCATTATCATTGATGTTTCTTTTTTTTCCCCTTTTGGCTCCAAATTATAGAGCTTCAGATATGGGCATTCACGAGAAAGATTTGGAAGTTGAAGGTCATTGGTTGGCCTGAACAGTGAATAACTTGAGTCTAGGCCTTCATACTTTAGTGCGGGGAAACCATCAGAGCACCAGTGTTAGCAAGTGTTCAGTTCCCCACTGTAATCATCATGTACAGAACCACAGAGACAAGAATACCCAGGTTCTAAATGTGGATTGGGGTTTCGGTGAAAGGGGCATTAGAATACAAGTGTTATCAAGTCTACGGGCCTTCAGGGGGAACATATTCTACATACACAGAGATGTCCCATGATGGATCTATGATAAATTAAACTGATACTCATATCAAAAAGTTATTTGGGCAATAATGTGATAGAGAAAACATTCTGTTAAATGTAGAATTCAACACTATGCCGCTTTTAATGCTTAGGAAATATGTGTTGTTTGATTCTTATGCAGACCTAGAATTTGGTAACCTTTTTATTTTAAATAATGACCATCTGTACTGCCCAAACTTCTGCCCACTGTGAAGATTTCCCTTTGTCAGGGTCTTTCAGGGTTATCCTAGAAAGGGGTTGTAATGTGGAAGCTGTCCACTTCTGAGTGGTGCTTACAATAAAGTAAAAATAGGCCCTAGTCTCCTCCTCAATCAATCCACCACAAGGAGCACCCCATGAGGTAATTGGTGCATGCTTAGCAGCAGACAGCATTGTAATGGGAGTAGAAACCATAAGCATTTGGCCAACTTCTTCATGTCACTTGCTTGTGCTCTGAGAACCTGTTCGTGCCAAATCATGTCTATACCACTTCCACCTGATAATAGATTGCTGTTGTGCACACACTACTATAGGGATTTATGGGTCAGATAACACCCAGCTCATGAAGGGCGTCCAAGGTCTCATAGTAGCTTGGTGACCCATTGTCAAATGTCCTTTTTCTACTAAGGCCCCAGAGCTGTCTCTCAAAGGGAGAATAGTTATCTGCAGATGATGGTAGAACCTTGCTCTAAAGGCTCTAAACAGCATCCCTACCTGACACTGATACCTCAAGAACCATTGTGGAACTAGGATCATATGGTCCAAGTGGTAGAGCAGCCTGCACAGCAGCCTGGACCTGTTGAAGAAACTTCTGTTCCAGGATCCACTCAAAAATAGAAGCTTTATGAGTCATTCGGCATGCAGGGCCAAAGTAACACACCCAAGGGAGGAATGCATTATCTCCAGAACCCACATAGGCCCACTAAATGTTGTACATCTCTCTTAATGGTAGGAGGAGCCAGATACGGTAACTTATCCTTTACCTTGGAAGGAATGTCTCTGAAGGCCACACATACTGGATTGCTAAGTATCTCAATGAGGTAGAAGGCCCTTGAAGTTTGATTGGATTTACTTCCCCTTCTCTGATGTGTGTGTACATTGCTAATGAGTTCAAAGTGGTTGCCATCTCCTTCTCACTTGGTCCAGTCAGCATAATGTTGTCAATATAGTGAACTAATGTAATATTTTGTGAAAGAAACAGATGATCAAAATCTCTTCAAACTAAGTTATGACACAGGGCTGGAGAGTTAGTATATAGCCCTGAGGTAAAAACATAACAGTTTCATGCTGGCCTTGCCAACTGAAAGCGAATTGCTTCTGGTTGCCTTTATGGACAGGAACTCAGAAAATGTCATTTGCTAGATCAATAGCTGCATACCAGGTACCAGGAGATGTGTTAAGGTGCTCAACTAAGGAGATCACACCTGCTACAGCAGCTGCAATTGGAATCACTACTTGACTGAGTTTTCAATAGGCAGCCATCATTCCTTATGATCTACCTCTTGTAAACAGAGACTGCACTTTTGTTTCCTGGTCGCCCAGACCCAAATTATCACACAGAAACTATATTAATTACAACATTGTCTAGCTCTTATATCTTAAATGAACCCATTTCTACTAATCTGTATATTTCCATGAGGCTGTGATTTACCAGTAAGTATCCTGTGTCTTTCGCCTTCAGCAGCTACACGGCTATAATCTGCCTGACTCCTTCTTCTTTCTCTCTGCATTCATTTTAGTTTTTCCACCTACCTATATTCTTCCCTGCCATAGACCAAAGCAGTTTCTTCATTAATAAATGGTAATAACACATATTCATAGCATATGGAGGAGAATCCCACATCAGCGTGTCTTCTGCATTGACCAGATAGGAGAGTTGAATGGAAACGTGGTGGGAACCGCCACCCATGCATCTTTTAAGTCCTTAATGGTGGCACTAATTCCTGCAATTCCTCCAGGAAAGCAACACTGGTTTTGATTCAGTTCACTCTTCTCTTTGGCAGAGGCAACTCTAAAGGCTTCATGTAGTCTAGTCTTTCTAACCATAATATCCCTCTCTCTGCATGACAGGGAACCAATGTGAGAATTCTGCCAACTTCTAAGAGTACCTATCCCAGTTATAAATTCTGATGTACAAGTATGTTTGTGATTTATCAACTTGGACTCCTTTTGACTATTTCTAGTTTGTTGAAGGTATTACAGATAAAGGTATTTGTATCTGTGCAAATAGATTTTTATATGGCTATAAGTTCTTAATTCTCTGTAACAATGTCCAGAATTAATCAGTATGTATATATTTATATTTTACAAAACTTGCCAAACTCTTCTTCAGGATGGGTAGCCTAGAATAGCACTTTATAACACAATCAAAGTCAAATAAAGACAGTGTAGAAGTTGAAACACATTCTTATTTCCTTTGTTCCTCAAGTCCCAAGGCTGGGAAGCATCCTGGATTCCCGATTTTCTCAAATGTTATACCCACTTACAACAAAACCCTTTGATTTGACCTTCAAACTACATTTAATTGCTTCTCTGTGCTTCCACAGCTTACCACCTAAGACCAAATCAATGTTGTTGATAGCACAGACCGTTGGCATAGTCTCTTATATTTTCCTTTTATTGTATTGCTGCCCTAGAAGCCCTGTTTAGTGACCTCCTTAAAGTAAATATACAGCACCATTCTTCAGCACAGATGTCTCCAATGTACACAAACAAAACCTACCTTGCTTACTGCTTCCCCATACATGTAGAAATTTCTTTTCTTTTCTTTTTATTTGTTCTTTGAGAATTTCAAACAATGTGTCTTTGATGATATTCACATCTCCAATCCCTTCCAGGTCTGATGGCTATTCTTGGTTGTCGACTGCATCTGGAGCTACCTAAAACCCAGGTGGCTGCATGCACCTGTGAGGGATTTTTCTTAATTAAGCAATTGCAGTGCCATACCTACTACTGTAGAAGTTTCCTAAAATGAATATACAAACAGATATAAAAAGCGTTGAAATGGAGTTACCCTAAGCAGGACAACAATGGCTCTGTTTGATTCCTCGACTAACAAATAAAAATCCCCAGGGATATTTTTTTTATGCCAGGGATGCATTACTTTTTCAGGTGTTGTTGGATAATGAGGTCCCGTAGATGCCCAAATAATACAGGCTATTGCCAATGCTATTGGTTATCCTTTGGAGCTGATAATAAGGTCCTATTGTTGATGACACAATGTGTTTGAGTCACTCAAAACATGGAGATATCAAGGTGGTACTGATAGGGAGGGATCATTCCTACTGGCAAGCTTTCATAATGCTGGGAGGTGCTACCCATGCTACCACATGAGGAGAGTAATAATCATTAGTCTTGCCCAATTGTGAACCCTGGGAGCTACGATAACATCTGACCTGGAAAGACATGCCCACTGGTGCAATGGTGGCATAAACATCCGGGAGTGCTTCAATCTGATTGGATTTCAGTTCTTTCTCATAAGAGAAAACCAATTCTTGGCACCATTGTCAGGTCAAGAACCTGTGGCTGGTAAGTCATAGCCTTGGGGGAGAACCTACTACTGTTACTATACTAAATGGGCATACTCTTAAACTGATTCCTAATGACTTAATATGCTCACAGTTAATGCATCTTAGCTTCCATCAGAGAAGTTCCCGCTTTCAGTAGATAGTGATTAATTACCTATTCCGTGTTTACTGGTGAGATCATATCCTACATTAACCCTATATTTTCTATTTCTATTCTTCTTGCTCTTGTCTGTTTTCTCTTAGCTCATGCTAGATCTCTGGTTGTCTTTGAGCATTTCAAGCCAAATCCTCAACTTATAGTACTCACCTCCTTACCTAGTGTTGGGTGATATTATTGCTAGGGAGAGAGGAACAAACACCTACTCACCCAAGATAGAGAATGTTGGTAGCCCAAAGTATAGATACCATCAAAGTCTATCTTGATGAAACAATAAGTTTTATTAGGATTACTAATAGTAAGATGGATGAGGAATTACTTAAAAGAGTAAACATAAATGACTCAAAGACAGTTGTGCCACCAATATTTTGTGGGTGGACACCTCACAAAAAATGAAAACCTAAAGCACACTGCACAACTTGCCAGCAGCTCAGCAGGTTGGAGGATACCCTTTCCAAGCTTAATTTTTTTGAACTTCCTCTGGGCATCAACTAGTCTTTCCTTCTAGAACATTTGGCTGGTCTCTGCTTATTTCAGTCAACTTGGCTATTCTGAGAATATTGCTCAGTTATCTTTGCAGCTTCTAAGTGCTTGCAGAGGAAAGGGACTGGTGAATCTAGTCACTTTAAGATATTGAGTTGTTTACTTCCTGAGCTTAAGGTTTCCCCTCAGGATGAAGTGTTTCATCTCTCTAGATCGTTTGGTTTCTTAAGGGTCTTCCCTTGAGGTAGAAAGTATAATCCCAGAGGAAACTACCGTACAACACCTATACCCTGAATTTTTGTAGGTCCCAACTAAGTCATGTTTTCATAAGTTTCCTTAAAGCTACCCTACAGAAACTACCCTAGCAAGCACCAGTCACTACCTTCTCCACCATTTGCCCATGTTCTTTAAAGCGCTTGAGAACTGAAATTGGGTTTACCACATTTCACTTTTCTTTAAAAATGTCAGCTTCTCATGAGTAGGGCCTTTGGTTACTGCTTTCTACTTCTTCACCCTCAACCCCTGAATAATTCCTAACCATTCTTTGCTTGAGCCTATTGATCTGTGCAATGAGTGAGGTAGAAGAGAACCTGGATTGGGCTTTGATGAAAATCACTGACCAGGGAGACATGCACTCTCAGCCTTGACTCTGATTCTTCTGTGAAGTTTGCAGTCAGCTTACCTACTGATGTGGGATTTATCTTTGTATGCTGTGGTTACCATTAATAAATAAAGAAAACTAGCTTGGCCTGTTGATAGGACAGAACTTAGGTAGGTGGAGAAAACTAAGCTGAATGCTGGGAGAAAGAAGGGCAGAGTCAGGGAGAAGTCATGGAGCTGCTGGCAGAGTCAGACATGCTGAAACTTTGCCAGTAAGTCACTGCCACATGGCGACACACAGATTAATGGAGATGGGTTAAATTAATATGTAAGAGTTAGCCAATAAGAAGCTAGAGTTAATGGGCCAAGTGGTGATTTAAATAATACAGTTTCTGTGTGATTATTTCAGGTCTAAGCTAGCCAGGCAGCTGGGAACCAACAAGTGGCCCCTTCTCCAACAACCTACATTTGTTTTTCTTTGGGATTCTAGAAGCTCTGGTAACTGTTTTGGCCCAGCCCAAGTCTTTCAGTTGGCATGTTGGTATAAGGTCTAGGAAGACAACCAGTAGACACACCACCAGTACTTTCTCCCTTCACTCTCCCTCTGCATCTACCTCTGTTGGAAATTTTCATCTAGTTCCAGCTGGGTTTTCAAAACTTCATTGATTCAGAGTTGATTCTATTTTATTCTCTATGTTGTATGTGGATGATTATATCTGCAAGACCTAGATCTTCTTCCCCCTCATCTTTAGTTCCTGTCTAGTTTTAAGTCTGTCCATCTTCTTCCTTGGGTTTCTGCTATCGTTTCAATGCATGAATAGTTATTTTCTCCATCTATTCTGCTACTTAGCTTCCTCCTGCCAACTGGCTTTGAATTTCTGCTTAAGCCTCTGTGTGAGTTCAACTTATATAGTTAGACTGTTGCAAGGAAATGCATTTTAATATTCTTCTTAATTCTTCAGTCTTTGGTGATTTCATGGCATATTTCCCTTCAAATAGATTGAGAAGTTCATAGGAGTCTTTCAGACTCATGAAGGGTTACATTTTGCAGAGTTCCAGGCTTTATTAGACACCTATGTACAGAATACCAAACATGAATGTTGTAGCTGCTACTAACCTTGCTGTTTTTTTTTAAATTTTTTTGCTCCCAAGTAAAATAAGAAAAAAAATACACCACTACTGGTCTCAGGATTGATTATGTGCAGTCCATCATCATTGCCAGTTTTAAGGCTGTGTGTGTGTGTGTGTGTATACACGTATGTGTGCGTGTGTGTGTACATGTATGTGTGTCTCTGTAGAAGGAGAAAAGGTAAAAAGGAAGGTAGAAAACTTCATGCTTTCTTTTGTGTTGGTACTCTTGTCAGTCTGTGTTGCCTCTTTGACAAGTATCACTTTGAACTTTATAACACAATAACTGTGAATAACCTTTTATCAAAAAGTTGATGGGCAAGACTACCCAGCATTAGGAACAGGTTCCCCGAAGCCAGTCAAACTGTTAGCAACACACCCCTCTCCCATTCCCAGAAGTCCCACAAGTAGACTAACCTACACAACTGTCATACATATGCAGAGGGCCTCGGCTGTTCCTATGCAGGCTCCCTAGCCATCAGTTTTTAATACAAGGGAGGAGTTTAGTCTCACCTTGTTGACTGAGGTTTCTGTCCTCTCTGGTCCTGCAACTGTTCAGTCCCAATGAAAAAACACACACAGAGGTCTACATTAATCATAAACTGCTTGGTCTATTAGCTCAGGCTTCTTATTAACTCTTATATTAGCCCATAATTCTTGTCTGTGTTAGCCATATGGCTTGGTATCTTTATCAGTGAGGCATTCTCATCTTGCTTCCTCTGTGGTTGGATCACGACTACAGACTGCGTCTTTCCTCTTCCCCAAATTCTGTTCCCATTACCCCGCCTCTACTTCCTTCCTGGTTGCCCTGCCTATACTTCTTGCCTGGTCAATCCACCTATACTTCCTGCCTGGCTACTGGCCAATCAGCGTTTTATTAAAATAATACAAGTGACAGGATAAAAGACCATTGTCCCACAGTATTGCCTAAACTTGATAGGCCCATTAGAAACCCCATCCTAGTATGGGTGATGACAGAGAAAAGCTACAGCTATAGAGCTCAATGTCCAACTTGTAGGCAGCTTCACCGAATTGATTATCTTCCTTCTCCAGAAATTGTTTACTGCTTTCATAGCCTTTTTGCAGTACCTTGGGAATCCTTTAACCTTCTGAGCTTCTCAAGTCTGGTAAGTTTCACAAACTTCCTGGACCTTGTAAGTTTACCAAGCTTCCTCACTCTTACAGCCTCTGTCCTTTTTCCAGGAAGACTGTTTCTTTTTAGAGTAAATAGTTATGGATCTTTGGCCTATTTTCATTGTATCTCAGCTACTTACAATCTTCCCATGATCCCAATATATTTCTCTTTTCTGCTACTGGGGAAAATTTCAAACTTAAAGTCCTTTCATTCTAAGCTTCTCCAGTGTGGATAATCCATTTGTGGAACCTGAATTGATTTCTTGGTTCTTCTTAACATATGTCTTCAATCATACTTCTATGACTTCAAATGTGTCTCTTTCTAGTTTTGACATGTTCTCTGTCTGGAGTGACCTCTATAGTTCTTGGAGTAGCCATTACCCTAAAAACATAATCAGATTCTCTCCAGTGCATAATGTGTCCATTTGTGAATGAATCTGACGTTCTGTTGGCATTTGTGGCTGTTAGTGAGAGAGTATCCTAGCCCTTCAATTCTGCAGCAGTTGTGGAGAACAGCAGATTTTTTTTGTTAAATCAAGAAGTGGGTAATCTCTTTGCTAATTTGCTCAGTAAATACTTAATGATGCTCTCATGAAATGGTTTCTAATCCACTTCATTTACATAATCTTGTTATTGAATCCTAATAATTTTCCATTTTCTAAAGATCAGCAGACTGTCTAATTTTGAAGCTATTCATAAAACACCTTAGCGCATGGATAATTTGTTTTGATGGCTATAAAACAACAGGATATGAGTGTAGAGTTTTTTCTAATGTAATTATCCTCTTGTCTTAATGTATTTTTTGTGAATCTTCTTCTAAAGATTCATCAAGAAAACAATTTAGTTTATTACTAAATTATCATGCAACTTGCATTTTAGTTGAATCTAACCATCACACAGAGCTCTATTTGCTTCTTTATTGAATTTTCATAAAACAGAGAAACATGAATAAAAAGTAAGTTGTAGATAACTCTCATTCACAAATAATTAGTATTTTTCTCTATGTATATATTTGTATATGTGGATATGTTTTAATCTTCTTTTGAATATATTATTAAGTAGGCAGACAACATATATCAAAGGGCTACCTGGTTGGACTTTGAGCATTCATTTTATTTAAGATGTTATTTATTCTTTGTATTGTTGTTGCTATTTATTCTTTCTATTGTTATTTTAGTTAGTGGATTGAGGCAGCCTAACTCATACGGTGAGTGAACTCATTCAGCATCTCTGTAGAATTCATACTAAGAGTCAAACTGAAGTTATGGACTTTCCCCATGCCTCCTTATTTTGAAAGAACATCAAAAGAGCATGAAAGATCAAGATATTGAAAGAACATAAATTTATTGGGTACAAAAGTCTTAAGGACCATCAAGTCTTTAAGTCTCTGTGGGTTTTAATTTTTCAAATGTTAAATGGAGGAATTGAATCAACGGTGTTTCCATCACTTTTCAAAATGCCAACGCTCCATGCATCCTAGTGTCCCTTCACGTGGTTACACCATTGTCCATAGGGTGGGGCATAAGACTATATGGGAAAGCGACAGTGTCACAAAGAGTTTCATGGTTTATCCCTATAATTCTGTGTCGCTCTGTGGAGAAGACGTCTAAGCAGAAGCCTAGTAAAGAGATGAGAGGGAAGATTGCCAGGGGGTGTTATGACGGAAAGGAAATATGCTTTTGGAAAGGGAAGTGGGAAGTGTTTTTTCATTTAGAATTGTGGCACTGGGAAGACTGAAATGCCTTTGGCTCTGGGCACACAAGACATTTTCACATGTTCTCGTGGAAACATAAGAGGCTGCCTGACCTGGATGGAAACACAGCAAGCCTTAAAGGTCAGTTTTCACTCTACTTCAACATTCAGGACATTCTTCCACCAACTGTCATGTACCACAGTTGAGCTGTCTCAGTCATAACATTGATGGCTGAGTTACATGGTCTCTTGTGCCTACTTTAGTGGTGTAGGTAGGAAATGGAGTGTAAGCATGCTCATTTTCACTTGGGTTTTCATTTTAGCCAGATAGGGAGAGCTTTAAGCCTAATGTTTATTTTGGAAACTGGGTCAGATCTTTGTGTTTGCTCGACACTTGCCTGTAAGAAAGATTTTTTTGCTTTTATCTTCTCTTTTCTTTAATGAACCAAGTATCCCACGAGGCAACACATTTTGTGGAGCTCAAAGTTCATGGTTCTAGAGAGTCTTTTATGGTCAATGCTTTCCGATGTATAGTCCAGTATTAAAAAAAAGGCTGTGTGAGGTGCATTCTAGTCCCAACTCCTTATCAAAATAGAACTGTCCTTTGCAGGAATGCTCTTTCATATCCTGTTTCTTTTTATGTGAAGTCACATTTTCACAAGGCTTCCCAGGATCTGTAAAGGACAGCAAAGAATGTTCTCAATGGTTCATTAGGTAGCCTGGGTGTGGTGCTGAGATCTAGGACTCAGAAACTGAATTGTGTATTAGTGAGAATTCTTCAGTCCATGTGGGACTATAGCAGTCATTGTGGAGGCACTGGGCTGTGGCAGCTGCTAGAAGCTTCTTGGTCCTCAGTAAACTTGTTAATGCAGCTGAGGTATCAGACAAGAGAAGCATTGTATGGTCTCTTTCTCCTACCCCAACTCTACCTATCTTAATACCCACCTCTTCCTCCACGGCCTTCTTAGGACTTTATATACACAAAAATGAAACTTGGTAGAAAAGAATAAAGACATTTAGCTCCCAGCTGTAGTGTTTTGTTTGTCCCCTTTGCCATTGTTCATTTAGGTGAAAACATTGCCTTCTAGAAGATAGTTGTGTTTCCTGAGCACATGCTGAGTGAGCAAATGACTGACACAGTTCACCTAACTTAAGATGTGAGGCCAAGTAGGGACATGACCAAATACTTCCCAAGTAGAGAGAGAGAAAAAATAAACACACAGGAATGGGATAGCTTGGCCTTTTGGTGGGATCTCTTTGCATTTCACTTTTGACTGAATGGAAAGTATATTGTCTGGGGAGAAAGAAGGGAAGCCAAGACAACCAAAAGCATTTTATCATTGAGGATGGCTTCGACCTTTATCCTGAAAGGATGTCAGGTACACAGAACAATTTGGTTCTTCTGTGTGGAAGATTTGTTGGAGACGATAAAGGCTATTGGCAAAGAAACCAAGTAGGATGCTTTTGTAACCCAGGAGACAATGCTGAGGTGTGAAGTGTACGGAGAATGTCTTAATATAGAGCTGACAAATTATGGTGGTTCTTTTGGCAAAGGGCCAGGTCATTAGTATTTTAGGCTGCCTGGATGATAAAATCTCTGTTGTAGCAGTTTAACTACTACTGTTCTGCTAGGATGGCCACAGACTACACACCAATGAATGAACAAAACATTGTTGCAATCTGGCTTTGGAGAGATGGCAGATCAGGTAGTCCATGGTTTGTGAAAGGCTATAGACATAGGAGTCTGACAACCTAGGTTCAAGCTTTTTCTTGTCACTTATTAAGAATGTATACCACTTCCTAAGTTGTGGGTCATGACCCTGTGACTGAATATGAGGGTCATGGAAATTTGGCATCAGAGGCTTCTGAATGTGCCTATCAAACATTAATCAGAAACAAAATCACACAGTGTTTTGGGCAGAGCTTGCTCATGTTGTGCTGTGTGATTTCAGTGCAGTGGTGCTTCTGAACAAACAGCATGCACATTTTGCACTGCTATACTGCCAAATAATGTAGCACCTGACAGATGCTGCCTGCAGTGCTGGCTCAGATTCAAGGCTACTGTGCTATGAGGGTCAGTATCTCTACTATGCATCCAAAGTTTGTTGCTTTTTCAGAAACATGCTTTAATTACAAAAAACAGGCTTTCACTATTTCCCACCTTTATTCCTCAGCATGTACTAAATTGGTCTGTCTTTGGATTGTAGTATGTTAGAATATTTTACTTTGAAAATCTCAAAGTCTGAGTTGCTGACTTGAGTTTCATAAAAAATATTTGTGTATTTTAACTGAGGATTAGGACAGGATTTTAATCAATTTCTGAAATATCCCGCCAAATACTTCTTCTATCTTATACAATATATTTATGAAAAGTGGTGTCATAGCATTGAATGCTATAAAAATATCAATCAACTCTGAAAAAAGTTAGATGCTTTATGTCCAGCAGTATCAAATATTTATCCATGGTTAAATTCTTTATGTAAAAATAAACACATTCATCTCATTACTATGCAAAGTTGTTTAATTTTTAATAAGTGGTAAAACACATGGAAAATAATTGCTAATTCTTTATGATTTATTTTCAGTAAATAATTTATTTGTATATCTATTTTATATATTTTATTTCTATCTTATTTTATATTCTTGGGTTGCATAAAAATGTCTCGGGCAAAAAGGAACCGTAAGAGGAGACAGTTTAAGAAGCCTGGGTCTAAGTCATCATCTGAGAAATGTAGAGAGTACAGACAACATTGCGGAACTGTTTGGGATATCCTGAAAGAGAGTCTAGAAAAAGTTCCCGATGCAGTTCTTAAAGTTGCTGTCGATGAGGAAGTGAGTGTGTGAGGTACTACAAATTCCACTGGATAAGCGACAGAGCATGTTGCCAAGACAGAAGAGGAGCAACCAGCAGGATTGCAGGAGACACTGCAGGAGGAGGGCTTCCCCAGGCTGTCTGGAATGTGGTTTGGGTTTCAGAGACCTGTGCTTTGGTGAGACGGCCCTAGGAGTCCTTGTGTATAGAAAGTAATTAGTGTCCAGACTGTAGGGAGGTGAGGCTGACTGGAGGCGGGTGCTTGGGCAAGGAGAGCCACGAAGAGTGTAGAGAAGAGAACAGATGCGTCGAAATTTTCTCTTATGTTATAAAATAAAATTGAATCAGAGTAAAATTTTACAAAATCTGTTTCTCAGCATGTGTACTTTACTCAGAGAGGCCTATTTTCTCCTCCCAGGATTATTTAATGATTTTCATTAAGTTCAATCTAGACCTCTACGGAGTTGTGCATTTCTCCAGGACCAGCAGCCCTGGGATTCAATAGGGTATTGTTTGAGAATAAAAACCTTATATGATCCTCATACAGGTGCTATCAAGAGTCTATCGACAGATGGTTTTTGTTTTGCCTAAAATATTTAATTTTTTTCACTAACTGAAAGATCTATAAATCCATAGATGAGTATATTGAGGGGTAATTAAGATGAATGTCATACCCGAAGGCCTTTATGCTCAAGTTTAAGAATGGCTTTGGTGTACTTAGAGAGTTCTTTCCTTTGGGGCACTTTCTAAACCAATTTCTATGTCACCTCTCCCTGTTTTTATAGTTGATATTTACCTGAATTGTGAGGACTACATTAACCCTCTCTAGGAGGTTGGCAGACGAGGAGGCAGCGCTGCCTTTAGGCTGTGTATGTGGGAGATATGATCTTTATGTAATGAAAATTATGTCCAGTTTCTCTATAAGGAAACGCTGGAGGCATCACAAGTTCTCTTTGAAGGTACAGCTGTCCGTTCAGAAGCTGGTTCAACAGCTGCCCTTCAGAGTTCACATTCTTTAAAGCAGAATTCATATTTCAGAATGGCAAGCAGTGTTAATCTGTGGAATTCTAATGTGGAAGCATCACCAACTTGAAGTAATTGTGAAGGAAGGGCACTTACATTGGTGTCTGTAGTTGGACATTGGCAAGGGAAGCCACGTATAGATCCTTATTGCGAGGGTTTGCAAGGGGACTCATGTAACTAGGGAAGTTTTCTTACTTTGGGCTGCCTTTGAGTTTGTCTACCAGGTTCCTCAGAGTCCCTGAGACCTTCTTGGTAGTTGGGATTCCCCAACATAGTTCCTTAAGAGTGCCTTGCTCAGACAGAAGCCGTTCTTCCTTCTACACATGGGGACTCAAGTGTCCTCACCTTTTGATTTCTTAGGACACAGCGCCTTCAAACCTCTCCATCTTGATGCTCTCCCCTCTTCTGCTCCAGGACTCCCAAGCACAGCTGGAGTCCGGACCAGTCACTGAAGCCCATGCTCCTCTGTCTTCCTTCTTGCAGGCTCCCCCTCTCAGATTTGCTGAATAGCTTTTCTTATTCAATGTTCATTTTTACTCCTTTTAGCTTCCCCAAACCCATGACCACACTTCTTTGCCTTAGTTGTTGACCAGATGATAGCTCTTGCAGATGTAGTTTTTACAATTTATTATTTCACTATTGAACTTTCTCATACAAAGATAGGGTCAGCAGAGTCAAGCTTGTGTGTGTGTGTGTGTGTGTGTGTAAGATGGCTTTTATTCTGAGTCTAATGTAAAGGAAGACTTATTCTTCTCTTTCCCCTTCTTACTCTTCCTTTGCCCCCTCATCTTCTTTTGAAATGGGATCCTGCTATGCTGTTCTTAAACACTTCATGTTCCTGACTTAGCTTGCCAAGGCCATGACCAGTGTCATGACTTCTCTAATATGTCATAGCCATCACTCTAATGCTGTGTGGGGGAAAAAACTGTAAGGGGTCGAGGGTAGATGAAGGCAGAATGTTTAATGGTCAAGGTGAGAGATGGCAGTGGTATTTAGAACTGGTTATGGTTAGGGCTTATAAATGGGCAGAGAGGGAGGGAGAGAGAAGATTTCATTTGTAATTCACTGGCGTGAGCAGTGTATTACTATACTAAGCTGAAGATAGTCCTTTGTAATTTCATGTGAATTGTTATATATATGATTCTAGAGTTTAGTAAAGTGGACCAAAGTGTGGTCAGATTTGCTTTGAAGCTTGATTTTGTCCATGACAATTGATTCCTGCACCTTATCTCTTTATTCCCATGTCTGTCTCTATCTCTGGTTCTTACTCAATCCATAGACATGCTCAGCACCCCTCAACTCACAGAAAAGCACATGCACAGATGGGAATAAGCCCCCAGCCTTGCATTCCCTCTCCCTCTGCTTCTCCTAGCTCTCCCATGTTCATCCTTCTTACAGCAAAGACTTGGCTTTCTGCTGGGAATGAACTTTGTCCTCTCTCCCACAGCTTCCCTACATTCACAGGCTTCATAGACATATTCCTATCTTCACGCGAACATCTTTAGCTGCGTTGGCATTTCTCCCTGCTTGCTTCCTTACCTACTTCTCTTGCTAGTTCTTCTCTGTGTTGCTGGATCACATTTCCTATAAATACTGAAAACTGTGATATTGGAAATAAAAGACTGAAAGACCAAGGGCAGCTGTCCTAATAGGCTGAAAAGTCCCCCCCTCCCACACTTAATGGAAACAGCTGGTTCTCAGGTATTTTTCTGATGACATTGTCTGATAATTCCACAATTAGAAATCCCACTATGTGTGTTCTTGACTACAGAAGACCCTTCTGACTTCTGAAACTCTGATTTTGTTCCCAAACATATGCAAGTCTCTGTTTCTTTTTGGCTGCTAGTACCTTGTCACAATAAACCAAAAACTCTGATTGAGATTTCCCAAGAGGGTGAAAAAACATGGAAGAGAGGGATGTGGCCTGTGGGTGGGGCAGGAAGGAGCTAAGGAAACTTAGTGATGCCAACAATGATAGGACGGGTCAGATCCTTTTATTTTTAATTCTTTGGTGGGAAGAATAATAAAGGCTTGATAATTTACAGTGCTTTGCCTGTGGCTCAGTGCCATGAGGTCTCTGTCCCCCAGTCAATCTGATGTCCCTGTCACATTGTGTCCCATTGTCGTGTTCCAATTTGTAACTATACCATTAAATATTGTGTTTATATATTTGCTGCTTGTTTTTCCAACGAATATGGGAGTCACAAAGTCAGGAAATTTATCTGTACAGTCCAGATCTGTATTCCAATAGTGACAGAACATTCCTTTGAAGAGATGAGTGAATTTTGATGCTCCATATTTACAAAGTGTACCAAACCCCACACAACTTCTTCATAATCTAAGTACTTCAATGATGGTTTAAAATGTGTAAACAATGAGTGAGAAGCACAAACACACAGCAGATTTCAGGTTTTTATATCAGGTCTGTTCATGACCTTTTGCTGCCTTCCATTTCTCAACCAACTGCCAGCATCTCTGTCTACCTGTTCTTTAAGAGGTTCATATGACATGCTTTGATCATAGGCACCCCAACTTTTCTCCAATTCTTCCCCCTTCCAACCCAACTTTGTACCACTTAAAAAAATTGCACTGCCCAAATATTCTTGGGTGTATCCTCTACTAAAGAACTATCAACTTACCAGGGCTATAATCTTAGCAAAAACTGCTGCTCTCTCTCCTACCAGCTAACAATTGCCAACAGCTTCTAGCTGGGAGTGATACTGTGTTACCAACCCCTCACCCCTGCTAAGATTTGGTCCGGCTTGGGCTTGCACAGGTTTTGGACACGCTTTCACAACTGATATGAGTTCTTATATGTAACGTCCCTGCTGTGTGCAGAACATAGTATCATCTTATAGTCATCCACCACCCTGGGCCTTCACACTCTTCCCAGCCACTCTTCTGCAATGATCTCTGAGTTTGAGAGGAGTTTGGAGTGTATATGATCCCTTAGGAGAAGAGAGTTCTGTGGGTTCTTATTTTTTGCATCTTGGCTAATTGTAGGACCCTGTGATAACGTGTATGTGTGTGTGTTCATATGTGAGTGTTGGCAGTCCTGTGCCACATCACACATGTTGAGGTCAGAGAACATTTTTTGCTGTTGGTTCCCACCTTCTGTCTTCTTTAAGTCAGAGTCTTACCCTTGTACTTACCCATAGCATGGAACTTTTTGTAGGTTCTGAACTCATATCTCAGTACTTCTGAGGTAAGTGCTCTACCTATTGAGGCATCTCCACAGCCCTTCCTACCTGTGTGGTCATATGGACTGCTCTATACTCCACTACCCAACATTTGATGTCCCAGTGTTCCGCACAGGAAGTAGAATATACCTGTTTGTTGCAAGGGGTCACTTGTTTATTTCCCAGCTGCCAAGACTCCCGAAATAACCACACAGAAACTGTATTAATTAAATTACTGCCTGGCCAATTATTTAAGCATATTGCTAGCTAGCTCTTACATCTATAATTAACCTGTCTCCATTATTTTATATTTTACAACAAGGCTCGTGGCCTACTGGCAAGGTTACAGCATGTCTGTCTCTGGCAGGGGCTCCATGGCTTCTCCTAAATCCTGCTTCTTTTTTCCCAGCATTCAGTTTAGTTTTTCCCCACCTAGTTCTATTCTACTCTCTCACGGGCTCAAGACAGTTTCTTTATTAACTAATGCTAATCACAGCATACAGAGGGGAATCCCACATCACCTGTTCACTTTTGGGTTTCTCTTCAACCAGTTTTGGGTTCCTACTATCACCTCTCAGACTTCCTTCTGCCCTGTGAACTTGTACTTTAAGTTCTCCGTCTCTTTCCAAGTTTCCTGGCAAAAGAGCCAATATTTTAGCAGTTCATATTATAACAAAAACAGTAGAGAAGTTATTTTCTTTCTTAAAGGCCTGACACTTGAAAAAGAAATCTACGCTTTCAAGATTATTATTTTGGCAACAGGCTTTAAACTGTCTAATTTGAAACTCAAAGCAAAGCTAGTTTCCTCATTCTTTAGCAGTACCCATACTGATCATTGAAAGATGACTGTCAGTTTCCACACCAATCATGAAAAAAAAGGCTGTCAATTTCTATAGAAGCAAAGCAGAGTGGCAACTAGGAAGACCAAGCTACTATAGAACAGACCAGAAAGCACTCTTGTGTTTCTCATTCTTAGTAACAACTGAGTCCTGACTTTAATTAATTGGTTATATTGCTAACTGTTTTATTTTTTGCTCATTAACAGTAGAAGAAAACTACTGGAGAATTTAAGTGGTTTACAAATAACTATCTAAACCATAAATGGAATTTAGATAGTGTCTTGTGTACAGCAGGTTGGCTATGAAACCACCATGTAGTCCTAGGATGGTCTTGATTCTCCTCCTTCACTTCTGAGGTATGGGATCACAGGTGTATGCTACCATACCTGGTTTAGATAGTGCTGAGGATGGAACCTGGGGCTTCTTGCATATCAGGCATAAGTACTCTATTAACTCAGTTGAATCTCAAACCCCTTAGATTTAATCATTAAGTTTGAATATTCTCTTCTAGGGAGAGAAACTTAAGGTTAGGACTGTTTCGATACTGACTTTTAGAAGCACAAATATCCTCAGGCTTTTTTTTTTTGAATAAGCAAAGGTATATAAGCACTGTGTGTGTATGTGTGTGTGTGTGTGTGTGTGTGTGTGTGTGTGTGTTATATATTAAAGAAACTCTAATCAAGGCAAGAGGTTTACCCAAGGAGAGTTCTCAATGACTTCTGATGCTTGAGCCTAGTTTTCCTGTAGAGCAGTTCCTAGAGAAAATTGGGTAAGTAACTGAATTTGGTTGATGTGGAAAGGACATAACTGAAAGAAAGAGGGCCAGGCAGGGGAATCAAGATATTTTGCAGTCAGTCCAATGATTTTATTGACTCCTTCTTCTTTTAATCTTTTCCTTTTAAGTATAATTCTTGATAATTCAGAGTATTTGTATGCATGAAAAATTAACTTAAGTAGAATACTAGGGATATAGTACTGGGTCAGGGGGACATGAAAGTTTAACAGAAGTAATGAATGTGATGAAATTGCATATGTATATCTAAAAGTATCACAATCAAACACAAGTTTGCACAATTAATATATGGTAATGAAATTTGTTTTTTTTAATCAAAGTAACATTCTCATTTAAAGTGCTTTAAGATTTATTTTGAAGAATAGAAATTTCCTTTTTTATACTTATTTTTCCATTTCCCATAGTATTTACAAGTCATTTTTGTTTTGGGGTAGTACTTATTATCTATGTTATTAGATCAAATTTTGGTATCAGTACTTTCTGTTGGTGTCTATCTTTGGAGAATTAAATTATAGTTCTTTTTCCTTTCCCCATGTCATATGTTTCCAATTTTCTATTTTTTTGGATGTATTCTGATTGTAATTTTGATTCAGTTAGAATGCTGTTGTGATTATCACCATTACCTAAACCTTTTACAAAGAAGCCAGGTGGTGCACTCTGGTTATGTCCCTCTGGATAACATTGAGTTTTCTCTGGGCTGATGATTGCCATTAAATTCTTTTCTTTGTTTTACATGGTCTTCTTTTGATTCAACCATTAACTTCACTCCCAGGATGCAATTTTAATCTCAGCACACTCATGCTGGGTGGCTAGATCTCTAGTCCTTGGGTGCATCTTCCTGGGCTCCCTCTAATGTTACACAGCCTGGGCTCTTGTACATAGGCTTGACCCACAGCTCTCAGCCTGGTACTACCCTCATTATGGTGTCTGGGGTCCTTTTGTGGATTCCTTATCTGTTAGGTCCGGTCTTTCTCTAGTATTGTGTTATACCTTAGTCTCATCTATTATATGGATTAATATTGTAAGACAAAATTTATAAGGTAGGTTATGTTATTGGTCTAATTCTCAGGGTTATATTTGAGAATTAAAGTAAGGTATGGAATTTACTGGCATTACGGATGAAGTTGGATCAAAATATTTTCAATTTCTTAGATTCAGGATTTAATTTGTTCTCTATGGACTACAACTAAAAAACCCTCTCGGTAATATCAGCTCATTTGAAGACAATTGGGGCTAAAATTCTTATAAGCTTTTAACTGACAGTATTCTGTATCTGAGAGCAACTCAGCACCATGTGGTTTGGATTTTATTCAAAGTCATAGGTGATTTTGAAGTCGGGGTGTAGTCAAGCATATCATTAGCTCCAAATACTGTATCTGAGCTGCCCATGTTGAGTGAGTACATGTGGGTTTTCAATTTTAGTTAAAACCACTTGGATTCCTGTAAAACTGTTCTGTGTGAACATTGCTGTATCAGCACCACAGTTAAAGTCTTTGACTTGACTCCCCCCCTACAAAAACAGGTTCACGGAGTATGAGTCTACTGACTCAGTGCATATGAAAACCAGTGTCTCCTTGTGGTACCACAAATTGTTCTGTTGTCAGAATTTGACCTACAGAAATTAAAGCAGGAAAAGGCTGACTAATCAAAGTCACCATGACTAGTATTAAGTAAAAAAAAGTTTTGAAAGTATCAGGGTTGTATGCTGTGTCTTTGTTAAAAACAGAGTATCTATAGCATCTAGAATAGCTTGGTAGAAAATATGACACAGTAGGAATTGAAATGGTAATGATCCCAGCGCAGACAGTGTTGTATGACTTTTTCATTCTGTGGATGGTGACATCTTGAGTGTTCTGAGAAGAAAATAACATGCTCCAATATGTTTTAACAGAGTCACTCTGACCATTGCACTGATGGTAAGTTCTAGAGTAACAAGTTCCCATTGCATTGTTGGTAGTTCTAGAGTGACAGGGGCAGATGGGAAGAGACAATTCAGAGACATTATTGAAGTAGTTCTAGTGAGAGGTGATGATGGCATGGACCATGAAAATAGCAATGGGACTGGCAAGAAGTGATTAGAATATGTTTACCTTCATCCAACAACTGATGGAAACAGAGACAGAGACCCACAGCGGGGCACTCAACTGAGCTCATAAAATCCAGTAGAAGAATAGGGAGAAGTGAGAATATGAGCAAAGAGGTCAAGACCATGATGGGGTCACCCACTGAAACAGTTACCTGAGCTAATTGGAGCTCACCAACTCCAGCTGGACAGGGAAGGAACCAGCATAGGACTAAACTAGTCCCTCTGAATGTGGGTGACAGTTGTATGGCTGGGGCAGACTGTGTGGCCACTGGCAGTGGCACCAGGATTTATCCTTATGCTTGTACTGACCTTTTGGGAACTCTTTGGAAGGATACCTTGCTCAGCCTACATATAATAAGGAGGGCCTTGGACTTTCCCCAAAGCAATGTGCCTTTCCTTCTCTGAGGAGTGGATAGGGGTGGGGCGGGTGGAGAGGTGGAGAGAATGGGAGTAGGAGATGGAGTGGGAACTGGGATTGGTATGTAAAATGGAAAAATATAGTTTGTTTTCTTTAAAAAAAAGTAAAATAAAAAAGTAAAAAAGAGTATGTTTTGTATATAGAGCCAACAAAACTTTCCACAGATCAGATGTGGGTTTTAAAACAATTAATTGTTTATGCTTTTGCTTTATTTATGTGCGTGTGTTCATGAGTGTATGTACACTTGCCATAGGCATGCAAGTATCCACAGACACTAGGAAGTATCCTATCCCCTGGAGCTATAGAGTGACAGGTGGCTGTTTGCAGTTTGATATGAGTGCTGGGAATAAAAACCCAAGTCCACCGCAAGTTGCTAAATCATCCCTCTAACCCCTAGATGTGGGGTTTTAAAGTGAAAGAGAAGTTAAAGATGACCCCAATATTTGCTTGGTCTACACACATCTAAGAAGGAGGAAGGATCTCAGGAAAGCCAGAATTTTTGGAGGAATAGTTGTATTGAAATTGGGGGCTAAGTTTTGAGAAGTCATATTAAGTTTGAGATACTCTTTAGGAATAAAAATACAGTTAGCTAGTAGCCACTTGAAACGATAAATCTAGGTTTCAGGAAGAGACCCTGACTTGTAACAGGTTTGGGGACGGTGGAGTGATGATTTTATCATCAAGGGAATTGTGCCCTCTACATGTTAGAGTGTACATGGAAAAGAAGTATCGGCTCTTAGTGCTGGTGAATTCCACAACCAGCAGTTAGCAAGATGGGAACAAACAAGAAAATAGGACAAGAAGCGGGCAACATTCATGAGCTAGGAGGTTGTGTAGAAGTAAGCAGCACCACAGGGTAGTCAGGAAGGCATCTGAGTAGGAGTGAGTGAGCAGTTAAAGGAAAGTCTTTTTATGGGTCAAGCAGGACAAGATATATTGGCGTTGATATTCTCCAAGGAATGGGGTAGCCACCAGTGGCTTTGTGAAGATCTGGTGTAGTCATGGGGACAAAAGCTCTTGATAACATCCCAGTTTCTTCATTTGTAAAGTAGGCTAACTCTTAACTCATCAGATCATTTTGCAATTAATTCATATAAAATGGGCATAACATCACCTGACACTTTGTTGTTTCTGAAAATAATTCTTCATGTGTCAGTCAAGATCTTGGTGAAGCCACCAATTAGTTAGGAATCTACCTACCTTATTGAACATTTAATCAGCACTTATCCCAGTGGGGCTGGCATTGAACTCTTGACCAGAGTCTTACCAAAATAAAAGGAAATTTAAACAATGTGATAAGTCTACTGACCAAGCATTTTTGAAGTTATCATAGGACAGCAGCCTCTTTGAAACAGGGTTCTTATTGTCCTGGAGCTTGTCATTTAAACCAGGCTTCCTGTCCAGTAAGGCTCAGGGTTCCTTATGTTTCTGCCTACTCCAAATTGGGATTACAATTGCATGACCACATGTCTAGCAATTTTACATGAGTTCTTTGGAACTATCTCAGGTTCTCATGCTTGAGAGATGAATACTTTACCAATTAATTATCTCTCCAACCCTCCTATTCACACTTTTAGCAACATTTGTTTGTGTGTGCTTTAAAAATTAGTAGCCTCCCTAATGGGTGCGAGGTGGAAACTCATTGTGATTTTGATTTGTATTTTCCCAGTAATAAGAAATATTAAACATCCGTTCTCATGATCACTGGCTGTTGTTCTTTAGAGAAATATTACTTTATTAGCTTTGGATATGATTATTTATTTTTCATTTTTGACTTTTGTTTTCATCTTAGACTCATTTGTCTCTTGTCAGGTTTTGTCTTCTCAGCCATGCCAATTATGTTTGCAGTCTAGTCTCAACATTATTCTATGAGAAATGGGTGAGGGGAGAGCAGGAGGGGAGGGCTTGTGTGTTCTCTGTCATCTTTCATTATTGACCCATGACAAAGAAACAGTTGCTGTCCCCAACCTCATTCACTTATCAAAGTCCTCTCCCTTCACATGATTGTACTGGCGATATGACATCTTTATGAAAGTAATTAAGCTTAAATGAAGTCATGGGGTGAAGTTCTGACTTGATGGAGTTGTCCTTACAAGGGGAAGAGAAGTGATGGAGGTGGAGCCCAGTGGTAGAGCATTTGATTAGTATGGCCAAGGTGATTGGTGTAAAGACAAACAACCTTAAGAAAACAAAACAATGAATTGGAAGAAACAATAGATTGTTTCTATCTACCTGGTACAGATATGTAGGAAGTCAGCCATGACACGCCAGGAAGGGGGCACCCACTGAAACCCTAGATGGCCATCATTCTGACCTTTGTCTTCCAGCCATAAGAACTGGTAAGAACTGTAAGTCATAAATTTATATTGTTTAAGTTGCCTGGCATTTTTGTTATGGCAACCTAGATGAAGGAAACTGAGACCTTCATCCCGTTGCCTTAGCAATCATTTTGTGAAGCATCACTATCTTTGGAACTTTGTATTTCTTGATAACCTAGTTAACCACATGCACAGAACAACTTTCCTTAGGCTTTGATCAATTGGAACCTCTTTAACAGAAAACCCCAGATCGTGCCTCTTGTCAAAGACATTGGAACGTTTTGGGGGATGCTTCAGAGCATCCATAAAGGGGCACTTCCACCTCAAGAAGGTCCACAGTGTGGCTACATCTGCCTAATTTTTGCTTCTTTGACTCCTTCCCTTCTTTTCTTCGCTCCCCACTCTTTTCCTTCTGTTCCATCATCTCGCAGTACTTCCTGCCTGAAGCACTTTGAAGTGTTGACTGTAAGTTATTGATCACTCTGTAGCTTTGCCATTTTTAAACTCTGTGAAAGTCTAAATGCAAAATCTTCTTACCTTCCTGGTTTTGTGAATTGACCCCAGATAGCAGTATCTGCAAAGACTCTTCTCAATTGTTCCTGATCATAATTTATTAATATGACAATTTCTTTAATATTATATCAGAAATACACTAGAATTTTCACTTACAATGTTGAAAGCCTTAATTGGAAAACTGACTGCAGGCTCCAGGCAGCTTTTTTTTTAAGGTACTTTGGCCACATGATACAGCTGATGGATCTCATTTGTCATCTAGGCACAAAGGCAATGAGCGCGTCACTGAAGATTTAAGACAGGTGCACATGACAGGGGAAAGATTGGTTGCTATTCTACTCCTCTCTCTGTACTGTGAAGAGCAAAATGGTTATGTGTTGATACTTAGAGCCCTTTGTAACTCTATACACACTATTATATAAATATGTATGTAAATATGTACTTTGGACTGACACAAATCTATTGTTGAAGAACATCATGGCACTCAACAGAAAAAAATAAGACAGTGCACATTTGGAGAATTCTCAAAGAGCAGGAGGAAGCATGTCAACAGGAAGTTAAATATGCAAGCTATAGTCACACAAAAGAAGGACCATATGGTTTAATACCATACATTATTTTTTTAAAAAAACCTTTTGTGGTTTATTTTCAATTTGAAATGAGTGTGTGCCTTAATTAGTCTTGAAGTGGGCTAGGATAGCATATGTCTTCAGCAGTCATTTATGTAGCATTTTCCCTTTTTCTACTTAGGGAATTAAATTCTGGAAAACTAACAAGATGCAGTTCTCAGGCAACAAGTAACCAAATATTTTTCACCAACTTGCTAGTTATTTTCATATTTCATTGAAGTGTAGTTGACAGATAGGACACATATTTGAAGTATATCACTTGCTACTTTAACACACACTATGCATATTATGATATGCATAAAGTGATTGCCAGCAAAAGATCTAATTAGCATATATATATATATATATCTTGGTTACCCTGTATGTGTTGGTGAGGAAGGGGGAGAATACTTACTTTCGATCTATTTTCTTAGTGTGCTTCAAGTATAAAACACATGGTTATTAACTGTGTTCACCTTGCTGCATATTATGTCTCCAAGATGTGTTTTACTTTGGAAAGTTTGTGTCTTTTGCTAAATCTCCCCATTTTCCCACACCCCTGCCTTCCATGACCACACTTGTACTCTGTTTTTATGCATTGAACTGCATTGATTTCAAGCATAAGTGAGAATAAGCATTGTCTTTTTGTCTTTTTGAGCTTGAGTTATTTCACTTGGTGTGGTGTCCTCTTTCTAGATTCCCCCCTACACTTTCTTTATCCATGTGCTGCCTAGTTTCATGTCAGCTTGGCACAAGCCAGAGTCACTGAGGAAGAGGGAACCTTATGAGAAATGTTCCCACTGGATTGGCCTGTGGGCAAGACTCTAGGATGTTCTCTTGACTGAATGATGTGGGAGGGCCCAGCTTACTGTGGTAGTGTCACTGCTGTGCTGGTGGCCCTGGGTGTTATAAGAAAGTAGACTGAGAAAGCCTTCAGGAGCAAGCCAGCAAGCAACAATCCTCCATGGCGTCTACATCAGCTCCTGCACTGAGTTCCTGGCCTGACTTTACTGATGATGGACTGACTGCAAGCTGTAGGATGAACTAAACCCTTTCCTCCCCAAGTTGGTTTTGGTCATGGTGTTTATCTCAGTAGAAATCGTCACTAAGACAATCTGCTTACCTTCGATGGCACCTAGGTTGTTTCATTCCGTGGGTATTGTATATAAAATTACAATGAACACATCAGTGAAAATGTATCTTCAATATGTGGATTTCATTTCAATGCATAAATACTCAGAAACAAGATTGCTGGATCATATGGTAGTTCTATTTTTAATTTCATGACAGTAATTTCTGTAACTACAGCAATTTACATTCCTACCAGCAGTATGTGAGGGTCCCCTTTTCTCCATATTCTTACTAACATTTATATTTCTATGTTTTCCTGACAGGCGTCCTACTAGGTGGGAGGTGACATCTCATTGTGATTTTTGATTTGCATTTCTCTGGTGGTTGGTGCTCAGTCATTTATAGGCCTTCTTTAAAGAAAGTCTGCTCCATTTCCCCCCCCCCACTTTAAATATTGAGTTGTTGACTTGCTGTTGAGTTCTGTGAGTCCCTCATATATTTTTATATCAACCCTTCTTGGACAGTTATTTTGAAAACATTCTCCCATTCAGTGGGTTTTCTTTCCACTTCACTGGTTGTTTTTGGTTGTACAGAAATAATTTAGTTTGAGTTCATTCCGAGTGCTAATTTAAAAAAAAAACCTTTTTGCTTATACCTTTAGTGTCAGGCAAGAAATTGCAGCCAAGACCAATGTCAAGGCTCCTCTCCTGTTTCCCTCCATGGCTCTTTCCAGGCTCTGTTATTGTGTTTGAATCTCTTCTATTTGTTTTGAGACAGGGTCTTCCGGGGCAGTCCTGGATGGGTTGGTGTTCACTCTGTAGCCCAGACTCCCTTGCCCCAAGTCTCCTGACTGCTGGGACCCTGGATGTAAGCCACCACCTGGCTTATCTTTAAATTTTTAATCCGTTTTGAGTTTGTTTTTGTGTCTGGTGTGAGATGAGGTTCCCATTTCAAAATTTTATAAGTGAACATCCATTTTTTTCCCAGAATCATTTATTGAATATATACATATCACACACATGAACACACACACACATTTGTATCCCTAGGTTAGGGCTTTAGCATATATCTTTCTCTCTGTCTTGAAGGGAACAGAAATAACAATGTAGATGTAATTATAACTATTTTGGTATATTGCAAGGGCCTAAGGATTAAAAATCAAATAAAATTCCTTTCCTGAAAACTTGAAGAATATCAAAGGAAGACTACTTTATGTAGTTGAATAAAAATTAATATTTAAATACACGTATATGAAAGATAGTATATGTTATCTACATTATTTACAGATTACATTTTAGAATAATCCAAGTAGACCTCTGTTTTATATCAGACGTAATCACAGTTCTGTATCATGGAGTTGCTATAGAATCAAATGAGAGAAAACACTACAAGCCTGTTTTAAATATTTAGATATAGAATATTGTTGGTATTCTTAGTGTTCCCCAAGCCTAGCCCTGTCCAGTCTGCATCTGCTTACACAGAGCAAATGGCCACCTTTCACTCACTGTCCTTTGATCTGTAAGTCTGGACCCATTTTTGTCCATTCTGAAACTAGATCATAACTAATCCACAAGACCCCGAGAGTGAGGTCAGAGTTCGTTCATTCTAGGTATCGAGAGTAGCCATTGAAGTGTGTAGAGAGAGCTCTTTCAGTTAGGTTGTCTGGTTCAGGACTACCATGGGCAAGCTGTTCACGGTTCCAGTGTCCGGAGGCCTCTACTGTCATAAGAATCCTGTCTTAGTCAAGATCTCCTGAGTTGTGACAAGCTCACCACAAACCTCCTCCATCACAGGAAATTTCTAGGTGAATGGCAAAGCAGCTTCCTCCTTGGCTTTGCTGGTCTCTGAGACCCGCACTTGAGATTAACGCATTGAGTTTTCTACTAATAGTCATAAAACACGAGCGCTACTTCTCTGCAGTTTAAAGGCAAGCTTCGTTTTTCTTTCTTGTATTTATAATAGTTATAGGTCTTTAGCACATGTTTTTTGCTTTGGGTTAATGAGTAGTTTTCTGGTAGCAAGAGAGTGAAAAACGAATCCCTGTTGTTCCTGCAACCTCGTTTAATTGTGGAGCATTCTGAGCTCCGTTTGGCCGATTTTTTTTGTTGTTTGTTTCTCACCTGATGTCAGCTTCCTCACTCTGCTACAGAATGTGTTTCACAGTTATAGAATAAGAATAAAAATAAAGTAAATGCTTGGGAGGCACTGTGAGATAACTCAAGGTGGAGAGGCACACAAAAGCACAGAGTCACAGGCGGGAACGGTTAATTAATTGTGCTGCATTTAAGGGATAGCATAGAGCAATTAATGCATTTAATTGCTTCATTGAAACTGAAAGCTCTTTTGTAGATTGCATAACCTTTTTTTGTGTAATGAGAATGCTTTATAAATTTATACCTGACTGTGTAACTTCTGATTAGGGGAATCTGGTTATGTAACTCTCTCTGTATTTTCATTTTCCATTGTGTAAATCCAGACCTGGATTCTGGATTCTCATTTTGAGTTCTTAGGAGTTGATAAAAAAAAAAGGCAGAAAAGCGAAAAGCTTTTCCAAACATTTAACCAGTTTGCATACGTCTTGGTATCTTAAAATTTCATGATTTAATGAGTCTTAATTAACACACTGTAATTTTTATTTAATATTTATACAACACAAATCATTTTTATTTTAGGAAAAGCATTTATTTTGACCAGGGACAATATTGAATTAGAAGTTTCGGAGTTCCTTGTTAGAGTCCTGGTCCAGAGGTCTCAGCCTGGCTCTAGAGGGAAGGTAAGGGGTGTGAATGGGCAAACAGATCACACAGCAGCTGGGAGAGTGAGCAGGTCTCACCCCTAGCACTCTTGGCACACTGTGTTTTCTATTCATGAGAGGTTCTGTTTTTCTCACTTATAAAATTGCCTCCTGAATAAATTTTTCAGAGATCAGAAATGGGACCTCAGCCTTCTTCCCTGAGGCTGATGACATATGAATGCCAGGCTTTATCAGTATCCTGGCTCCCATCTGTGTCACTTGCCTGCCCTTCTCATTCATCTTCACCGTGGGAAACCTCAAGGCAGCTCACTGTTTTCCCAGGGGGAGTCAGGCTCTGAGAGCAGGGTTGAGCACAGTTCTTTCCCCCATTCATTTGGTAGAGTTAACTGGAGTACTTCCTATGTTGGTGATGACTTTGTGCAAAAATTCACTGATCTCTCAAAGTAATAGATACTACACCACCCAAGGTTGACATCATGGGGCTTTGGTTATGAAGCTCACCTTCTTATCCCCTTACCAACTTCTCTTTCTCCCTTGGGATCGGAGAGACTGGACTCAACAGTGAACCATTTCAGTAAAAGCACTAGACTCTGAGACAGGGAAGGTGAATTTATCTTTCACAGTAACTGTAGATGCTGCAAGACAGGAGCTGATGAGAAAAGTAGTCATCACTGACTGACTTCCAAGATGGGCAGCTCTCTACTAATCTCATTTTACAACAAGCAGCGACTCTTTCTACATTATCAGCTAAGAGAGCAAGTCCTTTACAAATACTGACCTGACTTTCTTTAATGATGAACTGTACGTGATGTGGAAGCTTAAGCTAAATAAACCCTTTCCTCCTCAAAAAAAAAATACTGACTCGTTTTATCCTCAGACTAACTTTATGAGATCAGAGAAGTTATTACTCAGGTTTTGCAGGAGAGAGAAGACAGCACAAAGAGACTTGGCTTGTGGAAAGCATATAGTTAGTAAGATGTGGAACCTGTGGAGTAGTTTCATTCCAATGTGGACTGAGATGCTCGGTTTAACTATCTCAGGAAGACTGACTTTTCTTTTGACTTCCCTTTTATTCTGGCATATCTCAGAATGCATTTCTAACTTTATAAAACACATAGATACACAACAATTATATGTTATTAAAATAGCCTGTCTGGGGGAAGTAGGTTTATCGGTTTTCTAATAAAGGGAAAATAACTTCATTGTTTTGGGATGTAAAAATAATACATGCTTGTAAATAAATGTGGAAAAATATATAAAAGACACATGAAAAAATCATCATCACTGGAAACTTCACTACATGGAAGCATCTGTGTAATATGCTCGCTGCCATTTCTCAGTGCACAAATGCGCTTATTCCGATTTTTTTTGAAAACACAATGTATGTGTTATTTTGCAATCTATTTCCATGGTTACAACGTGTTATGGATATTTCTCTGTGACAGTGGGATAAAGTGTAGAACATATTTTAAGATATCTCTTTTTTAATTAAAAATTTCCACCTCCTCCCCTCCTCCCATTTCTGTCCACTTCCCCCAACTCCCCCTTCCCCTCCCTCTCCAGTCCTAAGAGCAGTCAGGGTTCCCTGCCCTG
>LOEQ01001425.1:173164-190938 GCA_001685075.1 Bramus lutescens
ACACACACACACACACACACACACACACACACACACACGAGTATCACTCAGCCATAAAGAAGAATGTCAAATTTTTTTCACTTGAAAGAAATGAATAGAACTGGACATCATCACCTTATGCAAAATAACCAAGACAGAGCAAGACGTGCATTGCATGTCTTTTTTTTATATCTGAAAACAAGCACACAAGCAAAGATACGATCTAAAAGTAGAGGAAGGACTATTAGGGAAGAAAAAGTAGGCCAGGAGGGGAGGAGGAAAGGAGTGGGAAGGGCAGAAAAAGCACGTAGGGAGTGTAGAATCAATAAAATCACCACATAGGAACATGCAGAAAGGTCAAAAGGACTCATTAACATATGAAATTAATAATAGCAAAGTTTTATGGTAATAGCACAAGAGAGCCAGAGAGGAAAAGCCCCAAGGCTCAGCAAGCATCCCAGCCTCAGTCCTACCCTGTCTAATGGTCTGTGCAGTAGATTCTGTCTGGATGTCTGTCCAACCTCCCCTCTGCATCTGAGTAGCTTCACCTGTTGCTGGCTCTCACTTCGCTTGCTGCCACTTGGTCCTGCCACTCCTGACATTATGATACCTTGCCTCATGAGTCTCCCTAGAGCATTCTCCGTGTTTTCTTATGGGTCCCCATGTCCTGTTCTGCTCCAGTCAGGGAGGGTTTCCATTTGTTTTGTTCAGTGTTGGTCCCTCATTGCCTGGAACAGTGCTGGCAGCCGGCGCATTCTCCATTAATAGACGTTGAATGGAGCATGCTTCTACCATTTTGTTTTTCCTCTAGACCTTACTCTTGAATTCTCATGGATATCTAACTTGTATCACTTAGAAGAAGGTACCAAAACTCCAGACAAAAGTCCCCTTTTTATAAGAACTCATGTGTACCCTGCCATTTCTATTCCATGATGTCTACTGCTGATGTGGCCCAGGATGCTAATGCTATAAAGTGTTATCACCTACGAGGGCCTCTTAGAATTGATGCTTCAGGATAAATGTGTCTGTAAGTGTTGCTGACTTCTCCCAAATGGTATGTTTCCATGACAAAGAAGTTCTTAAGTTCTGTTTAGGTAAGTGAAGATATTTTTGTTATTACTAATTGGATTGAGGTCTTGAGTGTTTTCTGACATTAAAATTGATCTTTGAGAAAAGGGACACAGACATAAACAGATTCTGAAGATGAGTAACAGACGTTTGGCAAACTTAGGAAGTCTATGAACAATTATGACATTATTTTATGCGTCAAGATATGCACATGCCCTGGCTTTTTAATATCTTATTCCTTCATTTCTCCAACTGAGAATCTAATACACTTCTCTGAGGGGAACCTTATAATTCTGCAAGGATGTCTCTTATAGGAGTGTGCGTGTGCGTGTGTGTGTGCGTGTGTGACTGTGTTTGAATTTAACAGCACAGAAAGTTAGAAATGCAGGTGGCTGTACTGAACGTGAAGATATCATCTCCTTCCAGTGCCCGTTCAGCTGTATGCCGGGTGCTTAGAATTTCACAGATAGCATCCTTATGAGACTCAAAGATTTTGAAATCTTTTCCTGCCAAGCATAACAGGGTAAGACTAGACCTTACTATAAAGCTACAATCCCAAAGGTAGTGGATGTTACCCTTCATTTCTGCACGAATTTCTTTTTCCTTGTATGCTTCCCCCACAAGCTCCAGCATCATAAGCACCCCTTATGTGTAGAGTTTCCATCTTTGTGGTTGTAACTGCTAAAGTTAAGGAGCAAATTAAAGTTTGGTTTCTTTCTCCAAAGAAGAAGGCTTCTTATATTCTTGGTTCAACAGGGCACAAAATCAAATAAAATAGTTCAGGGTTGCTTCCTGATCCTCAGACTCTTCATTGAGAAGTAACAGGACATACTATTTATTTGTTTGTTTAATTATGTGTGTATACTTCCATGTGTGTATGTGTGTGTGCTTGCACTGGTGTGCATGTGTGCATGCATATATGTGTGATGAGGTGAAGAGTCTGTGTGTCTTCCCTCAGCCACTGCTCTCCACCTTAGCTTTTGATTGCAGGTCTCTCGCTGAACCCAGACAGCCATTCATGATAACTTGCTCTCCTCCAGCAGTGGGGTTACAGATGCGCCGTCACCTTGCCTAGCTCCACAGATGTGCCTGGATCCAAACTCAGGTCCTCCAGCTCGTGCAGCAGGCACTCTAACAGCAGTGCCATCTGCCTATTCCAGTGGCATCCTGTGAAAACCATCATCTCCAAGAGAAGAAAATGCTCATATAGTTATTAGAAACCTCAATACAGTTTTAGAGATATCCTGGACCAAAGAATATATTGTTTTTCCTTCTTGTTTGAAGGATGAACTGGGCCTTTGTGAGTCCTCTTATTTTAAAAGTCTTATATCATGATGGTTGTTACTTCACATAGAATGTCAGCTTTGTGCTTTTAGTTGGGATATATATATATATATACACACACACACACACACACATCCACACATAATACATACATGCATACACACACATATATTCAGGTGATTTTTGAAGCATTGCTAAGAGTGAGGCTTTTGATTTTTATACTTGTAGGAAGTTTACTATGTAGGCTACAGACATTGATGCTGAATTGCTGGAGCCATGTAACTTTCGGCCTTAAGTACCAGGTAGTCTTTATGTGTCAATATAGTTTGTGATATTGCCAAAATGTCTAACAAATACAGTTCTGAACTCCGCTGGAAAGAGTACACAAACTGGGTAGCATATTTACAAAGTCTCCCTGAAGTATTGATGGGCAATTGGAACTGATTTAGACATCTATTTTGCCAAATGTAGGCGATAATAACAATAAGACAAATACCTCACTTCAATAAGACATCTTGGTCATAGCTTATTTAAAGAAAATTAGGAGCAAGGGGCTAATAGAATACTTTGCCTTTAAATGCCCTTTCTTCCTTTTCAGAGATACAGGATTAGATAAATCAAATATGGAGTTTTGTTTAGATGTTATGTGTAGAAATATTGTATACCCTTGAAAAGCCCAGCCTCCCTTATCACCACTTTCACTCCCAATTTACACATCTAAATTTCTGTTATTCCTCTTCATCACCTACTACAATATCCATTGATCTAGCTTCAGTCCTTTCCATATATATGCATATTCATTGCATATACAATAAATGTATATTATGTTATATACAACACACAAGATAATTATATATATACAACTAATAACACACATATATATGTATACGCATACATATTATACATACATACATAAAGGTAATACTTTGCACATTTTTGAAGTGCTCCACTAGTTCAAAACTATCCTGTGCTATCCTCGATTCTTCAATAGGAAAAAAACGTATCCAACTATGTTGGCAGAAGTAATTTCTTTCTCCTAAAAGCATGATCAATGAAGTCATTTTATAGACAAAGAGCTCATGACCAATTTCTTCCAAGCTTCAAATCAAGTTTGACAGCATGAAGAACTTTTATATAGCAAATGAAAAATTTTCATTTGAGCTTTTCAATCAGTGTCACAGCCATTGTCTGCTTCTATGTACATTCACACCAAACTCCCGGGTAACTTCGGGAGAGACTGACTGAGCTAGTGCATTGTGCAGTGCTTCTGTGTATGACACACCAAACTCCCGGGTAACTTCGGGAGAGACTGACTGAGCTAGAGCCTTGTACAGACAGCCGCCATTGGGGAGAGAATGCTTAGCTCGCTGAGTCCTTGAGAGCACCCACCTGGTAATTTGAAGTGCAGATGATATGGGCCAATATAAAAATCATCACACACTCATGCTCCCTAAGGTATTGGCTTTGTTGATCAAACCACAGGATGCTTGGTTGCTATATCTTGGGTTAATAGGATCCAGAGGAACCTATACGTATAATTAGAGATGTTTTGAAACATCCGAACTGAAATTATAGCTTGAAGCGGCCCAGAGAGTGGCATTTCTCTCTCCCTCTCCCTCTTCNCCCCTCCCCCCTCTCTCTGTGCTCTCTCTGCAGGTGTTAATTTTTTTCAAGAAGAGAAGTGTTTGGCATGGGCAAACATGACTAATAATTGTGAGCTGTTTGTTTGCAAACAGCCAAGCGTTGGCAGCGCTGCACTCTTACGTTCGAGAAGTACTGTGGGTATTGGGCTGGGGAGATTTTCCTTATACACCCAGGCCTTTCTCTTAACACATTTTCTTCAGAATTTCAACATTTTATCTGTGAGCAGTTAACACTGTATCAAACTTCCCATGTCTAGTGGTTTATTTACTTGACTACGTGATAATAATTTATTACTAGGACTAAAGCCTGCCTAGGTGATGGTGTTCACCACCCAAGCAGTGCATTCTGTCCATTCCTCTTATTTTAATTTTTTACATTTATTTGTTTAGTTATTTAGTGTGTGTGTGCGCGCATGCGTGCACATGTGTATGCAGCTCATTCATTTGTACATGCCAGAGCATGCATATATGGATCAGAGGGCAGCTTGTCCATTCTCTCCCACCACTACATGGGACCCAAGGATTGAACTCAGGTCATCAGGCTTGGTAGCAAGTGTGTAAATTTATGGAGTATTTTGCTGCCTCATGCTTTTCTTTTTATATTTTGAGTACTTATTTAACTCCTCATTTTTGCTTCTGGAGGCTAATTCTATGAAGGGCAAAGCACCCCAAGTCCTGTTGTTGTTTATCCATGCTCTCTGACAACATGGTGTCTCACATATAGGTGTTTTGAAAGTACATATAATAAATATGTATTATATATATTTACCATTTCCTCAGCATATATTAATATTACAAATATTCAAAAGTTTCAAGATGTGATATGTAGCATAATTTTCCATTACTCAATCCTTCCTACCTAATCATGCAACAAACACACTTGTTAAGTATTTTAAATTGAATTCATTAATCATTATTTATGAGTTAAATTAATAATGAAATGATAGTATTAGTTATTATGAACCTAATATGTTCTCAGCATAAAGAATAGAGCAATGCAGACTTTGTTGCTACCCTATGGAGCCCTTACCCTTGGGAGGAATGGATGAGGAGGTGGCTGGGGGAAGCGAGAGGGGAGGAGGGATGGGAGGGAGAACTGTGGTTGGAATGTAAAATGAAAATAAAAACATAAAGAAAAAAAAGAATAGAGCAATGGTTTTAGCTACTGTAATTGCCCTAAAGGGAGAAAGAACCTAGATGCCCTGAAGAACAAAAGAAAAACTATTTCGTGTCTTGCGAGGAGACATGTTTTTTGTTTGTTTGTTTTGTTTTATTTTATTTTGGTTTTTAATTCTGGTGCCATATTAGAAGGTTTTACTTTTTTGGGTGTGAATTGTTTAATCATATATATATTTTAAGTATTTCATGACTCTTTTCTTGAACATTGAAATCAAACATACAATGACGATAAAGACTAGATTATTTAAATTCTTCGTTAAGGATCTGATCTTCCTGTTTGTTCAGCAGGACATTCGTTTTCAGAGCTCTGGGTTTGAGATCACTGATGAGTCTTTGTAAGTGCCCATCTTGTAAAGTTGCTCCTAAATCAAGGGGTAATCGTCCACCTTCTTCTCAGTGCTTTACCAAAAAGCCACTCAGTTTATGACTGACTTCAGCTCTAAGTGATACCCCTTTAAGTTACAGAAGTCTATGAACTTTCTGTGATTTGTATATTTAGTAATTCATACTTAGAATCTTATATTTTCATTATTAGCAATTTTCACTTAACTGACTCTTTAGTGGCCTTCTATTATTTCTGTTTGTATTTTACCCTTTGAAAGACAGCCCATGTATTTATAAGTATCCCTTATATATATATATATATGCCTTGAGGCTGTGAAAATGGCAAATAAGACTAGGAGTTTTCACTTTTTTATGAGTACATACTTCTTATCGGCCATCTCAATTTCATTTTTCATTGTATGTGATGTTTACAAGTACACTAGCAAAAGCACTGGATTGCCAGCATCCCAGTCTGGAATTTCAATATTCTTGACTTATATCTCATCATCAGTAGTAGCTGCAGCTTCGGGACCAACCCTAACCCCGAGTCACCCCGATTAGTCAAAATCATCTACACAGACAAAATATATCTTTCAGAGAAAAGCTTGCATTTTGAGAGATAAGTAATGGACTAATTCATTTCCTAGTTTTCCAAAAAATGATTGGCTACATTTATTTAGATACTGCCCAGAAAGTTGTCCCGACTGGATGTGTAGTGAAACGGAGGGTAGGGATGCAGGAAAGATACTCGGAAAGCAGAAGGCCAAGCGTCTGCTGTTTATTCCCGAGACTGATGGGTTCAGCTCTACTGCAAGAGTGAGTACTGATGAACTCATTAAACAGCTCCCATTGAGATTCCTCAATGCAATTTTGGGTTGAACTGATGTTCGGAGACTTAAAATCTCACTGTAGAAGCTTATCATTGTAAACCACTGATGAAATGTTTGGAGATGTCAGAGAAGCTCACGTGTTCATATAGTAGAAAGGAAATGCCAACAACATTCTCAAAGTCTCTTACTATACAGGTGGTAGTGTAAAGCTTTTCTGCTTAGTTGTCAAAATGTTAATTAGCTAATAAATATGTGTTAAAGTGGCATGTTTTATTACTAAGAACCTCAGTTGGCTGTGCTTGTATCTGTGCCCAATATTGAAGGTTTATGCTGCTCAGTTTCAATTCACCCAGGAAATATATCCAGTGTGTATTCTAATAGCAAATTTAATGCATGAATCTGCAGTTATAAGAAGGAATGAAAACTTTGCTCCAAAGTGATTTATTGTGTGAATTAGAATGAGAATCTGGCACTTCAGGGCACATGCTGCACTGTTATAGAACCACAGGTGCCTGGCCTTCAGTCTGAAGTCTACTATGCAGACCTTAGCGTTGGTGAGAGTCCAACCTCAAGTGCCATTTTAAACATGAGTGTGGCTACCAAGTTTGTGGCACCTTGCTTGTCACATTCAGCTGATGTTCAATTGATTGTGTATGTGTTATAGAGCATAGATATTTAGCCTGCAGCTCAACACCAGTTCCATTAGCCAATATTTGTTACGTCAGAAAGAGAACTATTTTTCCCAACAGAGAGTAGTTGTCTTCATTAGATAGCCAGGGGGATGACATTCAAGTATCTTCAGTGGATTTCAGAAAGCTGTTTAAACATGATTATGTGCTTAAAATTAGCCTTCTGTATATGTGGACTTGTAATTGTAGGTATGTGTGTGTGTTTGTGTGTGTGCATACATGCATGCATGTGTGTGTGTGTGCATGGAGGTCAGAGGTTGGCATTGGCATCTTTCTCAAACAATTACTGTCCACCTTAACTTTTAAAATATGTTCCCTATTTAGTGAAAATGCAGTTCCACAGTTGGGTAGACTGGCTGGCCAGCAAACCCAGGTTTACTTACCATCTCTACTCCTTCAGTGTTGGTGTTACTTGGCCTTTCTGTGGGTGCTGTATATCTGACTTCAGGTTCTCACCTTTGTGTGACAAGCCTTTACTCACTGAGCTATCTTACCAGCTCCTAACATCTTATAAGTGTGATAAAGATAGGACTGTTAATGTTGTTTAATAGAGATAGGGTTGTCTATGTTATTTAATAGAGATGGATTGTCAATGTTGTTTAATAGAAATAGGGTTGTCAATGTCATTTAATGGAGATAGTTATTGTTATAGCTAATGTTATTTAGGCAGATGCTGTATACATTTGATCAGGAGCTAAAACTTTGAAAATAGTCTGAAATAAGTAGCGCTATCTTCCATGAAAAATGTTACGCAAGTCATAGGCATTTACTATAATTATATAGTTATATATTCATATCATATGTAATATGTATGATTCTTTGAACATTCCATAGATGTATACAATGTGTCTTGGTCATATTCATCCCTCACTCTCCCACCATCAACTTTCCTCAAGACCCACCATTACATCTTTCTCAACTTTATAGCCTCCTTTTATAGTTTTTAATACTTTCTTATTTTCTTAACCCGTTGAGGCCGTTCAAATGTATACAAACATGGGGTTATCTAGTGTAGCACGGGAACTTCCCAGGGGACACAGGCCTCAGGAGAAGTCACTCTTTCTCCTCCAGCAGCTGCCAACTGCTAATAGCTTCTCACCTAGGGATGGGATCTCAGGAACCCATTCCCACACTCTTCTGGAATTTTGAATGGACTTGATGTTGTGCAGGACTTGTACAGGTAACTCCTGCTGTTATAGATACATTAATATTGATTATCCTTGCATTTCATCTCTTAGAACCTAAGTATCACCTCTGAGTACTACTGACTACTTTCGGTGCCAAATCTGGGTAGAGAAATATGATTCAATGTGTGTGAGCTGAATGATGCCTACTGCCACAAGCATTTTAGGGAAGGCCTGAAGAGGTTTCTGTACCACATCAATACAACCAACTGAAAGATGATGAGAGTAGATAGTTTAGCTCATATGAAATGACAGAATTTTTGTCCTTTCTGTGCCAATTAAAGGAAGGGTGTAGCCACCCTTGTTAAGTCTAAGGGCAATGTAGCCTATGAAGATTCTGCTTATTTTCATCTTCTAAGACTAGGACCATGTTTCTGAAGTGTTCTCAAGTGAACAAATACTGCAATAAATTTACACTGACTCTTTACTATTCAGCAATTGAATGCAAAAGCAAAGTGTGTCACAATACGGCTGCTACCATGACGTCCTTTCTCGCCCTTCTTCTACACTCACCTGTGGCCCACTTTCTGAAATTAATATTCCCCTTCTCTTATTTAAAGAACGCTGACACATTACTGTTTTGCTATCATTCTAAACATTTTATGTGGTTTTCTATAGTATAACAATATCCGTTTTTGTGAGCTTCCTTTTAAGTTGTCAAGTGCCACAGAATCCTAAGTGACATGCCTGCACATTGAGGTCAAATCTTTTCAGAACCTACCAGCTTTGCGAAATCAGGTCTGGGTTTCTATTTTGGAAATGATTTTTAGTGGCATTGGGTTTTCTTCTTTGAAAAATTCTCACACTTTCTTTGGAGATTTTTTTTTCCCTCATCCAGTAGATGTTAGCATGGAATAAAGGCATGGGACTGGACTTCATTTACTTGTAAAAGAGAGGATTTATAGCTCTAATACTTAATTGCCTGCTAAACACCTGTTTACAAATTCCACAGTCTATTCTAAAGAAAATGTAATTACTTATAGAATCATCTTCTCAGAAAGACATTTTCCAGGTACCACTCACTGTGTGCCTGAGTAAGAATTCGAAAAAAAAATTTTTTCTCAGTGTCTCTCCTATATGGTCACCATCTAAATCATCACCAAATCACAAATATAGATAAATGGATTCCCAATTCAAAAATAGCAATGCATCTAGGCAATGTTTCTGTACTTTTAATAAAAATAAAAATACATATATTTTAACATATTTCATAGTATACTTAATAAAATATTCTTGGATACAAATGTCCTTACATAGTAGAAGGTAGTCCTCCTTTGGTTATAAATTTAAGAATTAACACATGGGGCTGTATTATGTTAAAAATATAAAAGAACATTGACTTTTGCATTGAACCAAATGTTGAAAAATATGTAAACCTGTAAGTTTGTCTTCTACTTTGAATTTTTGTTTGTGCTTTGAGATGAGAACAGGGCTTGTTCTGTTTCCTGTGGAATCCTGTTGTTCTGCTTCTTGTATTTGGGACTACTAGATTTCCACAATTTAATTACCTTCAGATTAGTTGACAAAACAGATACAGTTCTATTCTTGGATTCCATTCAGGTCCATTTATCAACATAAGTTAACCACGGTAATGATATCTTTCATTGGCTAGGGTTGACACATAGCTAAATTTCACTTTAAATATTTCATGGTACTTGGTTTTTAAATGCCGTTGTCATTTTGTACAGTCATGTCACTTACATATAAACACTATTCCTCACTTTAGTATAGCTGTTCTATTTTCTTCAAGTACTTCACTACAAAATATGTAATTATCTGAAGGTTTTAATAGACCATTACTACCATCATCAAGATATTACCGCCCAGATTTTTGCCATTAAGACTGGGCAGTATGCATGTGTTATAGATCCATGGTAGATTAGTGTCCTATACTGTAGCATGAGCATGGATGGATCTTAGATTCAATCAGAGAAGTAGGGGCCCTTTTCTGAGTACCTTGAATATACCATCCTGCTATTAGTAATCTTTTTCAATTTCTCTCAAAGCTTAACTGGTAAGGTGTTGTTACTTTTGAGGGGGTCAATTGAAAGTAGAAACTTGGGAAGATTAAATAACTTCAGTGGTCACAAATTAGTGTGGTGCTTTCTGGAATTGGATCCAACTGCAACTGGTTCAGATCTTCTGTGTTCCTATTCTTGACAGCTATTTAAAAGTAAGACACACATACATTTATGTGGAAGGTACTTAGTGTACCTTATTAGAAGGGCTTCTTTTTGAATGTGTGTATATGGGTGAAGTTTGAATATTTCGTAATAAAAATATGCAAAATCCCCAACAAAAGCCACAGTTCATCATGGATGAATGGGCAGGAGGCTAACTCTAACTTGGGCCGTGTTCATCTATGAGTGCATTTGTTTGTTTCAAATAAAAAATATTTTCCACATTATCTCAGGCCTCATAGGGGATTAGAAGACACTGTGCCCTAAGTGTTGCCACGCAAACCCAAGCTCTTAACTAAAAGCAGAAAATCTGGACTCTGAGCAGCCGTGAGAACATGGACACCTGCTGAACTGCATAGACATCACTTAGTGCATGTCAGCAAAAGACTAATGACAGGCCCTTGTACTTCACAGATTCTGAGAGTGCTATCCTGTCAAGCTATGTCTAGGAGCTGGCACCTTAGGGTTTTTTTTTTTGTTTTCTTTTTTCATCTGGAGAAAAACTATGAGAGAGATGTTTGGGGACTGAGTGAAAAAACAGACAAGAAATTTTATTTTATTATTCTACACCAAATCTTCTCAGAAAACCAAATATCCTCCTTCTGAATTGTAATGCCTGTGGCCCAAGTGGTTGGACAGCTCATAGTTGCTGATGTCTAGTGCGCATGACACACTGATACATATACATGTTTGAGTTAGATTTGCATATTGTTTTCATCTTCAGATAAGCGATACAAGATTGTTTGCCTAATGACCGAAACAACTAATATACACATCACAAAAGCCATTATTTCTACTTACCAAGAGACACAGTCAGTTCAATAAACTGGTAACAATATAAACAGCTGTCTTTCATGTGTATTCTACATTTTAAATTGCCATTGTTCCTTAATATTAGTGTGAGACTATTGTGCTTAGTTAGAAATTTATATTTTCTTATTCTGTCCCAACTCTCCTTTTTCTATTAATTCTCCTGTTATTTCTCCATCCTCTGATAATTTGATGTTTGCTGATGTATCTGTATGCGGCTAGAGTGTAAATTCTTGGAACTTTATAATAAGCAACCTAGTAAATTTTTATATATTTGTTGGTCCTTAGTCAACACAGATCCCTTCAACTATGTGCTTTAGGTAGTTCTTGTTGCTCACACTTATCAGAGTCATATTCAAGGAAAGAGTGGAATTACTTATGAGGGGAGCATTATTTTGATTGCTGTTTTGTAATACAATGAAGTAATTGGAAATAAGACAGCAGACGTGGAATGAAACCCTTTGTTGATTTCTGCACTAGCTTTGTAGCTCTGGCACAAAGGAGGGTCTCATGCGATTTTTGAGTTAATCAATGAGTGCTTCATAAAGTTATAAAAGAAAAAAAAAGAGGTCTTCTCATGAGCTGATAGAGACTTGCTTCAGGGAAATACAAAGGCTCCTCTGAAAGAAAAGAAATTCCTTCTTCACGAGACAGAGGGAGGAGATGGGTGATATCATAGGAATAAAGACTGCCATGGGCTCTAAGTCTGCATGAGCTGACCTGAGAGATGCTACTCAATTAAAGTGACTCAGGCTCAGAATTGGGATTTCCGTGGAAGCTGCTTGTCTGGTTTTGACGAGGCTCCTTCTGACTGACATAGACAGAGATCCCCGCCCCCACCCAAACAGCTGTGCAGCTCCTACCCCTCTGTGCGGCTCATGGAAGTATCTATGACTCTTCTCGGTTTTCACTTCCTTGTCTGTCCTTGCTCACATATTCTAGACAAGCAGGACTTAAATATTTCTTACCTAAGGTTTAAGAGATCCTGTTTGCCTCAGTTCATCGTTTCCCAGGACACTTAACACAGATAATAATGGACATGGTCAGATCTAGAGCCCGGCTTTCCAGCTCACGCCTACTGTTTAGACAAATCTTTCAGTGAAACTGTGAGAACCCTCAGTGTGTTACAGAGGTAAAGACTCCTTACTGCAGCCGGATGGAGACGTTGAACTGCGACGTGATTGCATGATGCCATGCGACTCATTTATCATTACATTAAAGCCTCAACAAAAAACTTGAGAAAGCACTTAAAAATTGCCTCACTGGGTGCTGTTCTGGCCCATGTTTGGAGAGAGACTCTCTCCCAGTAGGTTCTTCTTATAGCCCAATGTAACAATTTTGACACTGAACAAAATGCTCTATTTGGCTATTATTGAATGCAGTTTCATTCATTATCTTATAAAAAGATCCTCATTCCCTTAGTTTAATTTTGGAGATGAGAACTATAAAAGTAGACATTTGAGTAGAATAAAATCAGATTTTCTTAAATTAAAAATGTTGAACGAACATCCCTAATCCCCAAATATAAACCCAAATTTGAAACTTTTTGAGTGCCAACAAGATTTTACAGGAAGAGAATTTCACAGCTGAAAGCATACAACAAGCTGCAGTCAAAACAGGCATGCTCAACTGAGGAAAGCTGGGAGAGAGGCAGCCCTCCCCGGGAGGAACATACCAACAGCCTGTCAGGCAGTCAGCCCTGAAAACATACATACAAGTAACATCATAGTGACTCAACGGTATATATAGACATATGTATATATATATAGATAGATAGATAGATATGTGTGTATGTGTGTGTATTATGCATGTATGTATGAATGTATATCAATATACATATATGCACGTAACAACAATTAATGAAAAGGAGGCCATGAATTGGAAGGAGAACAAGGAAGGGTATAAGGGGAGGACTTGAAGGGAGAAAAAGGAGGAGGAAAGTATTGTTATTAAATTACAGTCTCAAAGAAAAAAAAAGAAAAAATCCAAAGCAAAACAAAAGAAAGGAACTACAAATGGCTCTAAACACCCCACCATCACCAGTATAAAGCCAAACAAACAAGCAAGAGAGACGCACTCAGAATGCTGCATGGAGTGACTTTCAGGCTATGTGTGTAAGTTATCTATGAAATGAATAAATTTTATGTTTAGACTTAGGTCTCATATAATACATATACATAAAAATGTCATATTTGGACAAATATGAAGTCAGAAACACCAACGTATTCCAGATATTGCAGCTGTGCTTATTTTTAGAGGTGAACGTCCTCACTGGTCTCTTTCCCATTCCATTGGCACCTGTCCCTCTATGGGTGTGTTTCCAATTAAATGATTCGTTTCTGCATGCTTGCTTTCCTTTTTCTCCTGCTCTTTATTTTTTCTCCCAACATAATATCTGTTATATTATTTGGGAATTCCATACAATGCACCCTGGTCACACTTTCTTCCCATCCCTCCCCTCCCACAAAAAAAAAAGAAGAAAGAAAGAAAAAAATACTCCAAGTCCAATTTGCATTGCATGTAGTAATTGTAGTATCAATGCCTGCAGACTTGCAACTGAGAAAGCGAGAAGGTAAAGGCTTCTGTGACAACCTCCCTAACAAGAAGAAACTGTCCAGGCAGGAATCTATTGATGAGAGTTCTTAAAAATTGTGGCAAAGATGCAGAAGTGTAGCCCTCCATAACTGACAATGTGTTTTCAAATGGCAAAGCCTTGATCCTTTGGATGAACTGACATTGGTTTGAGGGCAAATTCTTCACATGGACCTGTTCTCATGAGTCCAGTCATTCTGGGACATGCAGGAGAATGTTTGCTAAAGTGTTCCTCTGTAGAGTGCCAAAGAAATCTTATGAAGACTAATATTTTGGTAACTTGCCCTAAGCAAATGTCTGTTTTACTTAACTGAAATGCCAACTATGTTGAAAGCAATATAGGAAAAGAAAATACCACAGAATCTTGGGCTTTGGTTAAAAGAAGTCTGTTTAATAGCTACTATGACATGGAGTACACATAGCCACAGACCTGAAAATGACAATTGTTAATCATTTCCTGTTTGGTCTTTTGCCTTTGGGTGCTTACATATTGATAGGATGTGACTGAGTGTCTCCTACTTGGCAGACATGGTACCGGAGACGCAGGTTATGAGTTGAGAGAGGGGATGTTGCATTGGGCACGTGGTGGGGGTCTTGGGATGAATGTAGAGACTTGAGTAAATCCCAGCTAAAATATGAGATAGAGTAACTGCAAAAAAGTATCATTAGAGGAAATATATTGCAGACACACAGAGCCAGGACTCACAAATTATGATATCTTTAATTAATTTATTCATTCACTTTTGCTGGGACTAATATCTGAGAATGTTATATTAATGCTGACATATCCTATCTCATAGGCTTTTATTCTACATGGGGGAATCTGGTTTTACAGACAGCAAACAGATTCACAACACAATGTCAAACAGTGTTGAAGTGCTGTGCAGGAAGACAAATCTGGGGAAGCATGTGAGAAAGTGGGCTTTTTAGATGGTGATATTTAGGAGACCCAACTGAAATAGGAAAACAGTACCTTTTTTTTCTTTTGTGAGAGACAGGGTTTCTCTGTGTGTATCTCACACTGCAGACCAGGCTGGCCTTGAACTCACAGAGATCCACCTGCCACTGCCTCTCTGAGTGCTGAGATTAAAGGCATGAGCCACCACCATCCAGCTAAGGGGAAAAAAGAGTCCTTTAAGCATGTGGTAGACATCAGAAATAGAAAAGACAGCAGCTGATTGAGCAGGGAGGTACTGCAAGGCATGACTTCTGAGAGGCCATTACACAAAATGGGTAGAAGATGAGACAGATTCTCCAGTTTGGTTTTATACTCCATATGATAGAATACCTAGAAACTTCTCAGCAACCCAATTGTGCAAATTGACTCAGCTGTAAAGTCATGTACCAGCTGCTATATTGAAACTGTACTACTTGAAGCAAGGCTGGAACGAAGTAGCCAGGTAGGAAGCCATTGCAGAAGTGTGGGGAATAGATGGGTTTGTAAGAAATATTCTCTGGAAATGATTAGAAGTGACCACAGTTGTGATTATTTTAGAAAATGCCTAATGTAAAAAGTAGCCTAGTGTGCAGAAAACCATTATCAGCGATTGTAGAGGGCAAATTTTGGAGGAGACCAGGCCGCTGATATCAAGGAGCCACCACAAGAGCTGAAACAGAGAGTGGCGTGGGCGAATTGTTACATTAGCCAGCCTCGCTTCTTTCAAGGTTGGTACAGCAGAGCTGTTTTCATCCCTCAAGCACTTGCTATACTCCAGACATTTTCCAGCCACCAAGTGTTGGAAGTGGGCTGCATGACCACTGAATCCTCTTTTCTTTGGTGATAGCCCTAAGGAGCACATAGTAAGAATGCAAAATCACAGTCTGGAATTCTGACTTCCCATTTGCACTATTACTGTTCTAGAAGCCTGTTTGACACCCATCCCCGTCTGCTGTAGGAATATAAAATATGGTAACTCTTGGTCATTGATAAACCAACTCATTTGCAGGTTGTTTGCTTCCTTGGGAGAAAGTCCTAGTTATCACTCAGTTCTTCCAGTTGGCATGTGATCATTGGCAGGAATATCCTTAGGAGGTAATTGCTATAATTCATCTGAGAGGTGTGTGTCTAAAACAGGATGATGACCCTATAGATTGGAAGAGGAGACAGCTTTCCGGAGGGATGGCCCAACCTCTTGTTCTTTTAGATAGATTATGTGGGAATTATGAAGGCATCTGTAAACTATGGAATCTGGTAAATGTGGGTAGCGCATTTCTTTTTCATGGCATTAAAGGCAGCTGTCAGGTCCAGGCACACAGCTTCTTCATGTAAATGTTCAGTCTTAACCTACTGTCAGGTTATGTACTACCTGACAAGAGCCCTGAAGATCTTTTCCATCACACGCTTATTATAGCTGTCACTTCTGCCACAACAATGCACCATGTAGGATGAACTTGATATGGCTTTACTCTATACATGTCAAACCTTGGCAGTAACAATTTACTGAAAAGGTGAACATTTGGCACGAAGCATTAGAAGAGAATAAAACCTACAGTAGCCTAGTAAGAAAGGGGATTTGGAATATGTCTTACAGAGTTTCATGGGATATGCAGGGTTTCATAGGATACACAGCCTTGAAAGGTGGAGACAGTTTATCAAATCAACACTTACGTGCTTTGAAACCTTAAACTGCTAACTTGACAAGTTACCGTTGGCTCTACTGACCATAAGCAGCTAACTACACCACTTTGTTTCTGTTGTCCAGCTCTTGTCGAGTAGGCAAGAAGGGCTAAAAGTTTGGGTAGGCAGAACACTCATTTTCCCAGGACTAAAGTTCCAGCCATTTAATCTACTTTTTCAGTTTCTGGGTGGTGAAGTTTGCTTATCACATGGGTTTGTTCTTCTAATTCAAGGTTGATATTTTATCATATCTATAATGGTCTCTTGCATATTACACTTTAGAAGAACCAACCTTGTTTAAACTTGGAATGGGGTAATATTATTCGGTCAAGGAAGTGCCTCATCATGTGTGAAATGATGTGCAGTGCTTCCAGAACCGTAGGGAAGCTGATGCTACTCAGTGTGCATGGCTGTCTCAGACAGTGCACACAAATCACGAAAACTGTTATCGTGTTTACAATAAATTTGCACTTTGTGCAGAAAATCTTCAAGCACACTGAAACAGTTGCCAGAAAACATTGGGAAGGCACAGGTCAACACAAAGGGAGATATTACGGACTGCAAATGAATAGTGCAAGAGGAGGCAGTTGATAGCTCCCAGATATAACAGTGTTAAGTGCTTGGCTGCTTGCTATCAGGAGTCTGACCATGCTACCAGCCTCTTGTGGGCCTTGTGAGTGCACCTGCTCCCTCCTGCCTGTTGCTTTGATTGGGAAGTAGTTTTCCATGGAGATCTGCAATGTTTGTTGATTTTCAATGATCAAAAATGTTCTCAAAACACACAAGTATGGAAAAATGGTGTCTGTTGCAAGACTTCTTAGTGCTTTTGATATGCTAATATTCATTGTGATATGCTAATGTGGTTTAGGACTCTCCAAGAAAGATAATTAATATGCAATGTTAATGAAACTTATTTGATTGAAAATCCTTGTTTTCTTTTTCTTTTCCTTTTTTTTAAAGAGAAACATCTGTTACCATCACAGGCCATTATTATAGTGTTCCAATAGATTACAGCTTGCTGATATTGTCTGTTACATCAAATAAAATTCCTTACACCTTGACCAGCTAATTTTGCCTTATTTAAACACACGTTTACTTTCTCTGTTTATTTTTATTTATTTTTTTAAAAAATTTACTGTCCATTTTAAACTCAGAGTCCACTTAATTAACCTAAACACATGCCTGGAAAGGAAAGAACACAGTGGCTTTAGATTCTAGGGCCTTGCTTTTATATTTGTACTCATATGCATATAAGAAGGGCTGTGGGAAGAGTACCATATTCCAGACTGGAAGAAGATGCTATGATTCCTTTTTTATCTAATGGGACCTTACCAAGGCCATCTGGACTGGGACTGATGAAGTATGTGATCAGTCCGGACTCTCTGAACGTGGCTG
>LOEQ01001425.1:190955-210092 GCA_001685075.1 Bramus lutescens
GGCATTGGGAGGAGGGGAGGAGATGGAAATTTTTAATAATGATAATAAAAAGAAATGAAAATGAAAAAGAATCACATCAGGCAGTTTGAGAGGGAGGCCCAACATCCTAACCATGTGACCCAGGAAGCACTTGTGTTACTAATGTCAGGGCATGGAAACAAGGATGCAGCTGTGAACTGGCATCCAGCAAATGGACAAACCTCCTCACAGCCTGCATTCCAATGAAGGTAATGAGCAAAAGCCCACAGACTTTGCCTTGTGAAAGAGAGGCCTGCAGGAAGAAAAACTGGAATAGGGTTGCATAACCTGTCATGCTGGTTTACCTTGGACAGCTCCTTAATCCCTTCAGGGCAGGATGACTGATGCTGCCTCCTTTGTTCCCCAGAAGCTGCAGAATGATTAGGGGTGAGGACGCCTTGGAAGGGGAGCAAAGCAGGATGGGAAGAAGTGTGCTACAGAAGCAGAGCAGGTAGTCCTGTTTTAAAGGGAAATTGCCAGGGGCAACTTCAAGTTAGCAATGATGAGGCTGAGCCAGAGTTTTAATGTGGATCAGTTTCAGTGGAAAATAAAGACCACCCATTTAGTTTTGACCCTATTAGCGCTTTCAGAACACTTGGCCAAATTTGTTGTTATTTAACAACCGCTCTTCTTATTGTGTTGACTTTTCAACATATTTCTGATACATTGCTTAAAACATTTTAAAGACTGTGAGAGAATTTATAATTATAGGGTTTTATAACCAGATTGCTTCAAGTATTAGTTTAAAGAATGAAAGTATGTGTGTAAAATTGTATAGCTACATATTGGACATAATGATTAGCATTGTGTTTACACATAGCAAGCGTGCACTGACCTCCTGTTTTAATGCACTAGGCCTACCTTTTGCAAAAAGACTTAATGATATTATCTCTAAAACCTTATTAAGAAAAATTTGATCATTACATGTAACTTAATGTCTATGATCATACAAACTAGTTATGTATTTCTTAAGAAAATGTACCTTTGTTGTGTTAGTTGCTTTCATTAATATTATTTTGTTAATATTATTTCGTAAATAATCTACTTTGGTGACCACGATAGGTGCTGTTCATGGGTATTATGGAGGAGATGGATGATGCTGAACCTGCTTGGAAGTTTAGAGAATAAGTTGACTCATGGATTATAGTGCTTCTTTTCTGATGGAGCATTTGTTAGGTGGTCTATGAAATCTTAATAAGCAGTAAGATAATTTGTGCATTGTGTCCAGTAACTGGAGAGATATAGTTATGCTCTGTTATCTATTCATTGAGGAGGAAAGCCTTAAACCTCCTTTTTTATATAGTCAGGCTAAGTTAATTTTTATTCATTTATTCATTAGGCAGAGCCATGACTTGAGTGGAAAAGAAGGTAAGTGCATGGTTCCTAGTTTCCAGGAGTTGAGTCTGTGTAGGGAAGTAATAATGTATCTCAGAAGAAAATCCAAAAATGTGAGCCTGGTAGATAGACATTTCTCCCCATTGTGTAGACAATGTATACAAGTTTGCTCAGGTTACCTTTATTTCATAGCTTATGAGTACACACTAAAGATTTTGAAGAAGCAGATATGACTGCTTTGGACTTCTTTGTTTATATACATACTGTACTAACAACTAACAGGAGAGAGTGAACAGCTAGGAAGTCATTGTGGTAAGGATTGCAGGATCCTGGAGGATAATAGAAAGGATGCCATGAGTATAAGGGATGTTCTAAAAGAGGACTAAAACTCAAATAGAGGTTTTATAAGGAGGAAAAACAGCAAGAGAAGTGGAAGTGTACCCAAGGACGTGATTGTGTCGTTGATTTAGGTCAGTGGTTCTCAACCTGTGGGTTGCCACCCCTTGGGGTTTGAATGACCCTTTCACAGGGGTCACCTAAGACTCCTGGAAAACATAGCTATTTACATTGCAGTCTGTAACACTATCAAAATAACAGTTATGAAGTAGCAATAAAAATAATTTTATGGTTGGGGTCACCATAACATGAGGAACTTTATTAGGGTGTTGCAGCATTAGGAAGGTTGATAGCCATTGTTGTAGGTGGTTATATATTCAGGTCCATATGTGGAAGCTGTCTGTCTTCGACTATGTTAAAACTTTGTGGGTTTCACATATTGAGGGAATGTTCTCAGAATGGAACCCAAATGCCTCCCCAACTTCAACTTGGAGGTCTTCACTTCATGCACCCCAAATGTTATTTCTCCACTTTGAAAACTTGAAGGGGTTGTAGTTTTTAAATTAGATGTGAAGTGGAATAAATAACGATAGTTCACTGGCTTTTTGGACCGGGGCTGGTCACCCTGCCACCCAAGGAGCTGGAAGTCACTGGTCAAACATGTATTTGCGTATTCCTGAATTCAACAGCCCAGCCTTGTGCCTGCCACATGGAGGGATTGTCTTCACAACCTATGTGTATCACTGACACGGGGTTGTGATGGAAGGTTTCTGAGTACAGCGATGATTTAATAATTCAGACTATGAAAGTGACAGTGGAGCACTATACATATTAGAACTATATTTTTCATGCTCCCTGAGTAGTTTGTCTTCCAAGATTAACTAATTAGAAATGCCATTATATCAGAAGCATATATCTAATTTTCTTGAATTCTTAACTCATTGAAAATAAAAAATCAATCCTGATTAGTGTTAAATATGTACCCTAATGGATAAGTTGTCATTCTCAGCATAAGTGAGGTGAACTATAATTTTCCTTTTGTTTACAAAGCTATTACTTAGCCAGCTTTCTTTTCTGTAGTAGTACATGGCTAATTTTTGAAAGTAGTAACTAAAACAGATGCAAAATTTTGCCTGTGTCACATCTCATCTCAGTGAGGACCTCGTGGCATCTCTTGACATGTATCATTTAGGGGATGTACACTGTTTCTGGTTCATCTACATTCTAGTTCCTGAGAGTTTTTCTTTAAGACCTGCTGTTCATGTGGGAAACTCTGAGCCCTGTCGGGAATATAACTGACAGTGGTAACTGTGGTTTTCTGTGGAGCAGGAAGATTAATTGTATTCAGGACCCATCATAAAGTTGATATGAAGGCTGAGTTGTACAGCTGTTGAGACTGCAGCTCTGATCAAGCTCTGACTTGGGTCGGATTTCCTCCCCAAATCTGTTCCCCTATATTTACAATGGGAATAAAAGGAAGATCTCCAGAGATGGTGTGGATTCCTAGAGAGCCCGCATAGTGCTCACAGTAAACAGAGCAAAGGCTGTCGTCACTATTATCAGCATCAGGTTTCTTAGTGCTCGTTCTAATTACCTGGATTCCACCTAACTGCACTCTAGTAGTAACTCTGGTCTCTACCTGGAATGAAATTATAAATATGATGCATTATAAAGATCTGAAAATACAGGAAGCGCTCCCAAGTTTTAAAAACTTGAAATTCTTTAAAAGAAACCCACCACAAATTCTATTGCTTCTATAACAACTGTCTCCAGTTCACAGTGGCCAACATTTTATCAACATCCTGTAGTCCCTTTTCTAAGTACACACAGCTCTAAACCACTTCCTCCAATGCATTCAGCAATGTGTAGGAAAAATACAGTTAAAAGGGTATTTATTTGAGCCACATTTACCAATTAATATAAATGAGGGTGAGACAGAATAATCAGTGTAGGAGTTGCTGTGAGGAAAGCTCAGGTTAAGGAGAGGTGTACAAAAGAGAGGTAAGGGGTGAGAACTAACAAACAGCTAGAGGTTTCTGAGGATAACATGCATTTTTAATTTTATATCTATTTACTTTTGTGTGCATCTGTCTGCATGAGTATTCATGCCGGCCTGTGTGCATGTGCAAGCATGAGTTAATGTGTATGCATAGTTGTGGATGCTAGAAGACAGCAGCTAATACATTTCTCAGGAACACCATCCACCTCTTTGGAGTCAGGGAATCTCACTGGGCTAGAGCTCTCTGATTAGACTGGACAGCCCAGTGAACGCCCTCCTACATCACCAAGTAGTCTCCTGTATATATGCTCCTCTCCTCCTCAGTGATGGGATTCTAATCTCACACCACCATACCCAGCAGTTTTCTGTAAAGCCTGGGGAACAAACTCAGGTCTATGTGTTTGCAAAGCAAATACTTTATTGATTGAAAACTCCACACACTCATCTAATAACAGACAATTTTAATTTCCAGTTTTCTTTGGCTGCCTGACAATCTATATATCTAGGGATTATTTGCACATAAAAGAAATGGATCTGAACTGATGAGGCCAATATATTATTCAGCTAGTTTGTAAAATCAACATTGCAAAGACTGTAACTGTATAAGCAAATGGTGTATACTAAGTTTTTAGAAATCTACATGTATTGTGATGGATTAGAGAGAATAAAGAAAATGAGTTTACTTGACATAAAATCACGGGAGAGAGATAAGTAATCTTGGTACTTCATTTTACTTTATTTGATTTTTTTTAGGATTCTTGTTTTTAATTAAAATCTTGTTTCCACCCACTCCTTTCTAACTCTTCCTTCCTTCCATCTTTGATATAACATTAGTAAATGATAAATACAGGATTATGACTTTATTCTTAACATTAAAACCATCCTAGTGATATAGAGACTAATGCCAATTACTAAGGCCATTTTGGTGAAGTTGATTGTTATGATAAACACAAGAGCTGCTCTAGGCTAGTGAAGTCCCTCCAATATTAGGCTAAATAAAATCTGATATGTGGTAAAAATCAATCTCTCTTCTGTCTTGGTTTCTCTTAGAAGCTGACTGTTCATCCTAACAGTTTATCAATCAACTTGTATTACCTCATTGGATTCTTCTTTCGAAATTCCAGTACTTCTGAAAGGGGTAGTGTTTCACTTAGTTTTTAATAGTCAGCACACAAAGTATTTACTGAGATTCACTTAGAAAAGACAAGGGGCACAGTGCAGATACTGACTGGCATGGAGAATGGACTAAATGAAGACCAGAGAAAGAAAGTACCCAACTCATGTGAATGGCTGGAGGGGCCCTATATCAACTGCAGAAGAGGACCAAGGAAAACAGGAACCTTTAGAGGAGAGGTGGGAGTTGAGCCACTCTGGCACCCGAGATTTTTGAAGACTAGCCATTCGCTTTAGAACAACTGGAGTCAGGGCAAATGCTCTTGCAAGCTGTATAGAAAACCACACATTGATGGAATTCATTCCCTTTGTCTCTGAAACATCATTAGTAAAGGTGGACTTCAGCGAACTCAATAGAAAGCAAATAATGGTTAAACCACTTCTGTGACTCCACAGTTTGCCAGAATTGCATTTCCATGTCGGTATTTTAGAGAGCTGTCTAATATCAACGATCACATACTAAGATACACAGAAGATAATTAGTGAAAAAGTCAAGGTTTCACTCGTTGTGAATAGGCACAAAAGGGTTCCCAAAGAAAATATTATTAATAAGAACATAGTGGGTGCAGCTTGACCTAAGAACAAACAAAATGGAATGAATTTGGTACATAATTTGTTCAGAACCTTCTCTGACATTACTTTGTCTGTTCTCAGAAGCAACTCACTAGTGGAGGCTTCTACAGTTAATTACCTGAATATAGATTTTTTTTGTTCTACAAATTATTCAATTATGAGAAATAAACTATAGATCTTTCAGATGCTTTGAATGGTTATAAATTTACTTGTGGATTATTGTAAATGATATATTAAAGAAATGTAATCTTTATTTCAAAATGTGATTTGAGGTAATTAAGATTAGTATTTAACTGTAGGAAATTGTGTATATTACTTGAAGGTAATACTCTTTTTTAATTGGCATATTCCAAATGCATTTTTTTGAGATTTATAATATAATTATATTTATTCCTCCCTCTTTCTCTCTCCGAAGTGTTTCATAAACCCTTCTCAACTCTTTCAAATTCATGGCCTGCTTTTTCATTAATTGTTGTGCATGCATATAGGTATAATATACCCAGTAAGTATAATGCATCTACAAAAAATATCCTGCACCAAAAGCTCAGGGAATGTTGTGAAAGAGGCCATGGAAAGACTTAATAGCCAGGGGATAGGGGAGCTGGCTGTGACATTGTGTGTCCTGCCGTCTCAGAAGCAACACTCATAGAGTCTCACCAGCAAGACCACCTAACTGTGAGCAGAATAAGGATGACATCAGTGGACATTCTGAATTGGATCGGGACAAGCCCATGAGACCTCAAGGCTACACAAAGAACAAAAGACAACCAATCAAAGCTTGGAGCAGGAGAGGAGGTCCTCTGCGGAGAAGAGTATACCCATTGATTGTCTGGGGCCAAAAGGTCAGCCCTGAAAACATAATGTCTCTTTTTCAAACTTTAGTTCTAGTTGCTAGTGTACTGGCTGGCATACAATTTGCTCTCTCTCAGAATACATTAAATCAGATGGTTCTTCAATACTGATGATTATTACAGCAACAGCATTAAATCTTCAAAATATTTGCAAGAATTCTTTGAGAATTTCATATATTTTACTTTGATCATCATCTCTCCCAACTCCTTCCCTTAATCTCTCTTAGACTCATTCAACCTATATCTGTGTTTGAAAGCATGAAGCACTCACTTATCACTTTATGCCTTAAGAATAGGTGCTTTCCAAAGAATAGCCAGTCTATAGTCCATGACCCCGGAGAAGCTAGGTAACAAGGAGAACCCTAAGAGAGACACATGGAACTCCCTAGGAAGGGGAAACAGAGAAGCTCTCCTGAGAAAGTTGGGAGTGTAGGAGCAGGAAGAAAGGAGGGTGGGGGGGAGGGGGAGAAGAGAACCGAAGGGGGAGGGGAACAAGAGGGAACTGGATGGTCAGGATGGGAGAAGGACAGAGAGGGAGAGCAAGGAAAGAGAGAACTTGTTTGAGGGAGGCATTAGGGGAGAAACCTTGTACTAGGGAAATTGCCAGGAATATTTTCTCAGGAGATCTTGTCTACAGTGGAGAGGTCCTTTGTCCTGCCTCAAGGTGATGTGCCAGACTTTGTCGACTCCCCATGGGACGCCTCACCCTCTCTGAGGAGTGGATGAGGGCAGGGTGGGGGAAGGTGGGAGAAAGCGGGAGGATCAGAGGGAGAGAGAACTGGGATTGGTACTAAAATGAGCAAAGAATGTTTAAAAAAATGTTTCTAGAGATAAAAATAAAATTTTCCCTTTCTGAACAAACAGAGAATAGGTGCTTTCAATTTTAAAGCATAAAACCATATTTAATGTTGGAAAGCTCTATTCCCCAAAGTCACTCTGGCATGATGGCATTTAGCAGGAGTGGCTCTGGCCCTCCTGTCCTAGGTCCTTGAATACTGAGAATTACTCTACCTTTTTATGGCTTAAATTATTATAGTTGCAATATCTAATCAAACTTAGTGGCTTTTAAAAAAGAACTACAATTTATTATGTCATGAATCAGTGACTTATGGAAGGCTTGGGGAGCATGAATTATTCTTACTTTGGTATTGGCTGAAATTATTTGAATAGGCCTGGGAAAGCCACCCTTTAATTGACTCAACCAAATAGCTGGTAACCTAGTTCTGCTGCATTGTGTGCTGTGCAGACAATACCAGCTCAGTGGAGCCTCATCTTTCATATCTTGAATATATTGAAAAGAGACCTGATGATTGAATATAATTTCGAAATTGACCAGAAATGTGTGTTGATATCAATATTTAAAAATCACTTAGTCTGAGGTCAAGACTGTTGGCCAGGGTTCTTTGTTTCTCTCCATGAAGTAGTGTCTAGAACCTTTGACTTCCTTATGAGACGGAAACTGAATTTTCAAGGAAGATGTTCAAACAACAAAGAACCGGGGTTTTCTAGATTCCTAAAGATTAAGCCTAGGTGTTATTGTGCAACCACAGCCAATGTATTCTCTTGGGGTATGCCAAGATTTAAGGGGAAAGGGACTCTGCCTCTTGATGGCAGGGGTATCTGAGTATTTGTTACTATTCTTAATCGCCTATAATTTTCTTTACAGTAATCATTTTGTAATGGATAAAGGAAGACTAAGACTTTACATTAGAGATTTACTAGTGTGTCTGCCAAGATCGCTAAACCCAAAGCTTACCAAACTAGCAGTTGCATTATGTCTAAAAGGTCACAAAAATCATATTAAAAAGAGATTTTTGAAATTGTCACACATAATCCTTGTCATTATTAATAAGTGATTGACTATCTCCACTCAGAGAGTGAAACACTGTGATGTATCTATCTCTCTACACAGCTAGCCATCTCCACCATGAACTTTTATGTTTGCTATGTAACAATGGGGCTTTCCAATGTATTTATTGTCTCAATGTGACTAGGGCATATAGAACTTTTCATTTTAAATATTTAATTATAATACCTGTCTTAGTAATATGTATTTTATGTACAGTATTGTACCACCAATAATGGGTTTGGAACACTGTTTTTGGCATAGAATTTACTAGAAAAATATTGAACACCAACTATGTCCCAGGAACTGTGTGTTTGGGGGGAGAAATAATAATACTGAGCATAAAAGAAAAGGCCACGTGCACTTAGGTTTTCCCTCCTTAGTGTGGAAGATGAACAATTAGCAAATGAGCCCAGAAATCTAAATGGAAGCAGAGATAATTGTGTTTTGTCTGAGATCTGGAATGCTGGCAGAAGAGAACATTTAGCCGGTGTGGTCAGGAAAGGCCCCTGAGAAGAATGGAGCTTTAAGCAGGTACTTGAGTGAAGCAAAGAGATTACTGTAGGAAGGGAAATTGCTTAGTGACCTGGGAAGGATGGAGCTGTGGTGAGCAGCACACTCTCGGGTATTGCTTATCATTTGTTCATTTCCTTCACACATATTTCTTGGGAAATTTAACTCATTTATATTTCATATAATTATTAAGTAATTTCGTGCTTCTGCCATTTTGTGGCTGGTTCTTAGTTTTTCTCTTTTCTTTCTTTTTCTCCCTTAGACTTCTCTACAGTGCTTGAGTGATTTTTTTCTAAGAGACTGTTTTGACTTCTCACTTTACTATTATTGGTGTATCTGTTACTGGGTTTTGCTTTGTGGTTAGAGTGGGACCTAAGATAAACATTATTTGATTAAAGTAAAGCATTTAAAAATGTGAGTGACTTAAACACTGATCATAAAATGGGCCAAGTAACAAGAAAATAAGGGAGAGAGAAAGAGAGGAGAAGAGAGAGAAAAACACTATATGTGTATTTACCCATCTCCATATTGTGAGTTTAGATGTCCTGCTATACATCTTTCTATATTGCCCACTTCAACATGCTAATGCAGTTATTAATTCTGATTGTCCTGCTTTTTGTTTGTAGGCTAGGCATGCATGGCCTGTGCACTGTGTTTACCAATGTGTTAGGGTGTTCTGAATTTATGTAGTTCCTCTTATTATGAATGAATTTTAAACATCCAGCACTTCCTTGCTGGTTAGCAGCTTTTCAAGCCATTTAAAGAACTTGATATTTTTTCCTTTTTCAAAGACATGTAAGGTGGTGATAATTTTTCAACTTCTGTTTGTCTTAGGCCATTTTTATCTCTGAACCACAGCTTCACTGGGTATAGTATCCTTGACTGATAGTTTCTTTTCCTCTAGCATGTGACAGTCTCATCCCAATACTTCCTTCTGGCCTGTAGGGTTTATGCTGAGAGCAGGTAATTGGAACATATGTGCGTGTGTATGCATGTGCATATATGTATGCATGTATGTGTTTGTGCATATGTGTGCATATATGTTAATTATATCCATGCGTGTGTATGTATGTGTGTGTGTTGCTTTTTTGTTTTCTCAATAAACTTCTCTTTGTATATAACCTCTGAGAATTGATTATGCTATGATTTGGAACAGATTTCAATGAACTGAGTCAATCATGATGACCCTTGAACCAATTATGACCTTCATGTACCTGTATTTTAGTTTCTTTTTAATTTTGGGACCAGGCAGTTTTCTGTTATTGTCTCTTTGAGCATGCTTCTTTTCTCTGTAACAATCTGCACACCCTCTTGACTCCCACACCCCAATTGTCTGTTCTTCTAATACTGTTCCAAAGTTGCCGTGAGCTTTCTTTGCTCTTCATTCTTTCTTCTTTACTCTCCTTTGATAGCCTTTTGATAGCCTACTAATTATTTATTCTATTAAAACTATTGATCTGGTTATAGTTTGTATACTTTCAATTCAAGGCTTACTTATGTTAGTTATTAAGTTACTACAATCCCCTTGTTTCTCTGATAAAATGCTGAGTATTTTTTCTCTATGTTTCCTTGACGTTCATTCAATTTCCTTAAAGGCTGTGTGTAGATTGATTCCTTTATGGTCGATTATTGGCAGTTGATTTTGTTCATTACTGTCAGTTGATGTTGTGGCTTCCTTATTGCTCTTCTCGGGAATTCCAAGCAGCTGCTTTGTGGCCACAGCTATTTCATCAGTGGATGAGAATTTGAGTTCAGGTTTGCCACAAGTCCACACTGAAGCACTATCACTGTTTCAATACTGTGAAGTGCTTGAGGCCCCTGTTAGTTTATTGTTGGGTAGCTGTTTCTGCTGCTCTTCTAGGGTTGGGGTGAGCGCAGATACCTCGTCAATAGTTACTGATGTGTGGTCAGAAGCCCCAGGATTCTTCTGACTCTTCCTTGACCTCATGGTAAAAGGACTACATAAACTCCTTAGAGGCCATCAATACTACCTTACTATTGCATCCAAAGCCCAAACTCGTCTGGACTTAGCTCAGTGCAGACTAGAGTCACAGCCCCTGCCACTGCAGTCTGCTGGTGGCATAGTCTCACCTTACAACTCCTGCAGCTATCCAGGGATAAGGTTTAGAACACAGATGTGTTACACTAGGGCATCAGGTCTCTGTCTGGCATCAGGAGAGGTTCAGAAGCCCTGCCTGTGGGCATTGGCCTTGGTGGAGAAGCTTGAGATCTGGTATGCATGGTGTTGGGTTTTACCAGGTGGGCAGAATTCCACTGCGGTCTTGTACTTACCCCACCCTTCCTTTGCAGTAGGTGCAGTATTCCCCACAGTGTGCTCAGCTGGAATGAGTCCATTGCCATGCTAGCATGACTCCAAATGAGGCTGGAGCCCTGATTTCTAAAGGATTAGATTTTACGGTAGCAGGTCTCATATTAGGTTAAAAATCTAAGCCATAAGCTTAATTATCTCTTCCCTTGAGCAGAAGAAGGATCTCACTGTACTGTATGAAGTAAGGAGATAGCCTGGGAACATTGTTTCTTTCTGTATTTTTCAATGCTTCCTTCCTTAATATGCTAAAACCAACCAACTTCAATGCTCTCTCTCTCTCTCTCTCTATCTCTCTCTCTCTCTCTCTCTCTCTCTCTCTCTNNNCTCTCTCTCTCTCTCTCTCTCTCTCTCTCTCTCTCTCTCTCTCTCTCTGTCTTGGTTTCCTCAGCTCTTGCAAAAGGGTGAAAGGTCGTTTAAGTTCATGCTTCTGCGGGAGACATTACTTGCTGTCACTTTGCCTGTTTGTGGAAGGCAGCAATAATATGTTTGTCAAACACAGTCTATTGCAAGCATATTATGGAGCCAGTCTAATTAAACATAAATAATAGGTGGTCATGCAGTATTGACTGACAATTTATTAAAATCCTGGAACTGTTACAGAACACAATTAGTGCACTATCTCCTCAATCTGTAATTATTCATCACTTAAAAAATTTACTCTGCTTGTTTCTTTTCTGAAAACACACACTTGCATATTTTTAGTGTTATTCTCTATTAATTTGTTCATATTGCTGCTGTTTATGTTAAGAGCAGCAGTGATGTAATGGAGATGTCATGTCTAGGATTGCTTTCATTTTGGGGGTGCCTTTAGAGAAGATTATTCAAAGTTTTTAAGATACAGCTTAGAAACGCAAACCCTATATTTCTACCAAATTATAATTAAATTTGACCCATTTAAAACGATTGTCCTGCTCTGGTATCTAAATCTCTAAATGACAGTGGAAAAAGTAAAAACTACAGAAATGTTTATAAAATAATAGCTTTCTTTTGTGGAATTACAATGTGTTATGGTATGATGCTTTCAGATAAACAAATAATTTCTCCCCAGTTACAGACAGGATCCTAAGTTGCTTTACTAAGTGGACTTAACATCATTTGTACCTAATAGGATTTGGCTGGTGAAGCTGTAGAGGGAAATAGTTCATGCTTTTTCTCAAGAAGTGATTTTTTTTCCCCAAATGCTTTGAAGATAGCAGGTGGAAGTGATCTCTGCCGATCACACATATTTGTAAATTCCTGTGATGGCTACACGGTGTTTATTGAAAATCAGAGCACAGAGCCACCCCCTTTTCCACAGTACCTCCTGATCATGAAAGAGATAACGAAAGCCATAATGGGAGGAGGTGATGTAGGATAAGACAGTGGACCAATGTTCAGTTGAGGTTTGAACCAAATGACTTTTATGAAGTTACCCCACACCACAGCAGGTCTTTATCAGCAATCTGGATCCAGAGAGAGGGAAGCTTGTACACTCTAGACCCAGGCAGTACCCATTTTCATTCATAGTTCCCTGTCAATGAATCACAATGGTCCCCAGCTGTCTTTGCTCTTGAAATGATGGGCTCAAAACATTTCTACATCTTCCAGGAGTGTCAGGAGCTTAAGGACTTCAAGCTCCCTGACAGTTTTAGTTCAGCTTTTAGTCTCATCCCTGCTCATCTGCACTCAGTTCTAAAAGTGGAGCACATTAATCTGACTCCACCCCCTGGATTTCTGATGTTCTGTCAAAAATATTTATAACCAAAGAAGTATTCCAAAAGCTGGAAGGAGTGAGCTGTGAGAGGAGTGTGCATTTCTAAGTCAGATCATCAAGCCCTGGAAAATGGTGGCTTGATTAGGTTTCCTTCGGGAGAGTGGGCTAGAAGAAAACAGGCCAGAAATGCTGGGGGTTGGCGACATATCTTGGTGGGTAAACTGCATAAGTCTGGTAACCCGAGTTCCATCCCCAGAACCAGTGGAAAGGTGACAGGAGAGAAACGATGCCACAAAGTTGTTCTCTGACCTTTGCACACGTTGTTACACACAGACACGCACACACACGAGTATAATAATAAGAAAATAAACTAGGGTTAGAAATTTTAGTAAGTTTATAACTTTGTATTGTCTGATTGCTTATGAACTATTCACGGCACTTTCATGGAGCTTCATGCAGTTGGCATGGTGTTGTTCACTGAGGTCACCACCTTTCTTCTTTGTTAACCATTCTAGTAGCCCTACCAGGTGCCAAGCAGTCTCATCAGGGCTTCATATGTGCTAACCTCTGGAAGTAAATCCAGATATTTTTGTCACATTATTTACTGATTTAGTCAACTTCATTTTTTTTCACTTGGGATATCTGTTTTATTTTTATCATTTCTTTCATTTCAGCTCTTCTTTATGCAACTATTTTTGGAAATGTTACTACAATTTTCCAGCAAATGTATGCCAACACCAACCGTTACCACGAGATGCTGAATAATGTTCGAGATTTCCTGAAATTGTATCAGGTCCCAAAAGGCCTTAGTGAACGAGTCATGGACTATATTGTCTCGACATGGTCAATGTCAAAAGGCATCGACACGGAGAAGGTAGAGTTGTTTATTGTTATTATTATTGCTGATAATCTTCTGCTTACAGGATATTTAGATGCATATACATTTCCCTTGTGAAACTGCTTTATAGATGCTACTATAGTTTTTGTAAGTGACATTGCAATCAATCATATTTATTGAGTGCTTAGAAGGTGTGGAGCACCCAATCATTAACAATCAATTAGTACCAGTCATGATATTCAACTGTGAAAATTCAGTTTCTGAAAACAGCTCATTACTCCATTCCCCATGACACTTCATTCCCACTTAGTAATTTTCCGTTACACTCTCAGAGCATCCTTCTATAAGATCTTATTCTTAATTTTCCCTTTGACTTGCTGTCCTTTTAAAAATGACAGGAGTTTGGAGAGATGGCTCAGCAGTTCAGAGAGTTTGCTGCTCTTGAGGATGACTGGAATTATGTTCCTAACACTTATGTCTGGCAGCTCACAGCCACCTGTAATTCCTGTTTCAAGGGTTCCGACACCCTCTTCTGGCCTCCGTGGGTACTTGCATGCATGTGTACACACACACACACACACACACACACACACACATGTACACACAAGCTTTTTTTAAAGTATGTTTTTAAAAAGGGAAAAAAGAATGAAACTTTCCTGTTATATGTGAAAAAATTATATTCTCTTCTATCATATCTTCCTCTTAAATGTCTCTTTATCAAATGCATTATAAAATCCCTTGTAATTCTTAATCTGCCCTTAATCTTTCGTCATGTTGTAGAGACATACCCCTTTTCCAGTCATTTCATGCCTTTTAAAGGAAACTTCTTTTTAATTTTCCCAACCATTTTATACTTGGGCAAAGAAGGACTGATAAAAGCAAATTAAAGTCCCCTCACCTTCCTATACCATCGAATTCAAATAAAATGTTAGGGATGGCAGCTTGAGCTGGCATTCAGCAAGTGAAAGCCAACCCTGAGTAATTCAGTTTCTAGCACCAGCAAAGACTGTTCTTTGTAGAGCACTTGCTTTTAGCAGCTGACAGCCAAATTACAAAATACCTTCCTTGCCATTTGTAGGTGGTATGTGTTTTTAACCTCTGTGTGTGTCTGTGTCTGTGAGAGACATAAGAGAGAGAGAGAGAGAGAGAGAGAGAGAGAGAGAGAGAGAGAGAGAGCAACTACTTACTCTATAAGTATCTTTAAATGCAGTGTGGAAAGTACAATTGATCAAATGAAATTTCAAACAGTAGCTAGTAAGTTTCAAGTCAGAACAGATATTGTGGGGACCAGGTTATTGAGGGAGGGGTGACTAATGATTGTGAAGTGTAAGGGAATCTGTGTGTGTGTGTGTGTGTGTGTGTGTGATGTGCAGAGTAGCTGAATGGAGGAATTATGAAACAGTGAGAAGTTCTCCTTCTTTAATATTTCACAATCTGCAGCATAAATTCCCCAGCTAAATGACCACAGAAGAAAACATAATGAAAGCATATTTCTTTGCAACTTGATTAACATCAACTGAGATTTGTTTAGTGGGGAGACGTGTGAAGAACTTTTAGCAGGGTGGCAAAAGGTAAAATCACAAGTGCTGTAAGGAAATGGGAGAAAGGGAATTTTTCTACACTGTTGGAGAATAAATTAGCACAACTGATATTGAGCATGGGATGTTCCTTCAAAAGGCTAAGAGCAGATATAACACAGGGTCGGTTTATCTGGCTGCTTCTTGGCAATTATGAAATGAAAGTCAACCATTGTAGGAAAGATATATCCATACCCCATGTTTATTGTTGCATCTTTCACAACAGTCAAGATAAAATAAATGTTTAAAGAACACAATAATGAAATACTGTTGTGTGTAACAAAATGGATGGGGCTAGAGAACATTATGCTAAACAGAATTAGACCTGGAAAGACAAGTAACTCATGCTCTCTCTAATGCAGAGAAGTTAAAACTTGAGATTAGAATGATGGTGACAAGGGGAGGTAAGGGCAAGGAGGGGAGGGGTAAGTCAGAAGGAGGGTGGGTGGAGGTAGTGAATCACACTTAGGGCTGATTTTGAGACCTAGGAAAGCAGACTTAAATGTGTGACAAATATGAAAACTTGGCTGTGCTTGTGTGAAACCTGCCATGATGATCGGTTCCTTCAAACCTAGGGAAATCCTTGCTCAGATCAGCTGTGTGTCAGCTAGGGTAAGAGTCTGTGATGAGAAGAACACGTGTGCCTGATTCTTGGCCTGCAGAGGGGGTGTGCAGATTCCCAGGAACTGCATCCTCAGTGAGATAGATGCCTTTAAAAACAGTTCTTAGATTACATGTCATATGCTACCCAAATAAGAAGAAAGCAAAACTTTGCATCCACTTCCCTGACTCAAGTAAAGAATCTAACAACAGAGCAGAAGTCTCCCTGGCCCCTGTTGGGCATTTAACTTTAAAATACAGTGGTAATGGTTTAAGATGTTGACAGAGAGTAGCTAGAGGGATGGATCAGAGGTTAAATGCACTTACTGCTCTTGCAGAGGACTCCAGTGTTTTCTGATGCTTTTAGGTGATCCCCGTGTAAAAAGGTTGTTTGACACTCCCCCAAAGTGGTCGACCCACAGGTTGAGAACTGCTGCTCTAAAGTGATCTTATACTTCTTTTCTGCCTCTGAGGACTCCTGCTACCACACAGAAACACAGACAGACAGACAGACACATATGTACATGAGAGAGAGACGGGGGGAGACCCCCCACATTAATAAAAAAAATCACTTAAGAAAAAATTGAAAACTTTGAGTAAACATAAAGCATCACAGCAAAGGTGCAAAAGAAGTTTCTACAATTTGTACAATATTTTTAAAAACCAATAAGGTTAGAATACTTTGGCAACTAAGTGAGTTAAAAGTATCGTAATGTTATCTAGACATTAAAAAAAATCATGTCACAAGCAGGGCAGTGGTGGCACATGCCTTTAATTCCAGTACTTGGGAGGCAGAGACAGGTAGATCTCTCTGAGTTGGAGGCCAACCTGGTCTACATAGTAAGTGCCTGGATAGCCAGGGAGGATAGTAACTAAGGCTACACAGAGAAACCTTGCCTCAAAAGACCAAGAAAATTCCATGTTGGTCTAGTAAATTAGTGGATGTAGGATTCTCCCTCAATAACTAGCACTGACTTCACTAACATTGAGTGTTAGGTTTTCAGTAGCAGACGTGGTTTCCTTCTTGTTGAGTGGGTCTTAAATCCAATTAGAGAGCTGTTGATTACCATCAAGATATCAGTGCCAGTAATGCACTCTTATTGTTATTATCGCTATTCCATGCTTGGTGTTGATGTGGTTCATAGACATCAAAGTTGTGTAGGACTGGTTGCCTCCCTCCTTAGGAAGCTTGCCTGGTACCTTCTGATAGCATGAAAGCTAGTCCTCAGAGAGGAGGCATTTAGGTTACCAACATGACTGCCCAAATGTGAGTTAAAAATAGTTGACACCAATGAGCATGCCAAACTGGACAGGAAAAAGTCCATTAGGTCTCAACCCTACACAAAGAACTATATGTAACTTAGGAAAGCTATGAGCGAGGAAGGTGGTCTTCCCTGGAGAAGAGCATACAAACTGGCTGTCCAGTGGCAAACGATCAGCACTGAGCACATACAAACAAGTGACAGTATATGGCCTGAACAGGTTATATCTAGGAATATATATATATATATATATACATTTATATACATAAATGCATCTGATAACAATTAGTGAAAAAAAAACTATGAATGTGGAGAGCAGGGAAGGGTATGTGGGAGGGTTTGGATGGAGGATAGAGAAGGAAGAAATTTTGTAAATAAATGATGATCTCAAAAAATGTAATATCAAAAGAAGTGTGTCACTTGTAACCATAAAAAGAAACTTACTTTCATTTATAACAATATAAATCAGGTTGTTCAGAAGCTGTTTTCAGGTGGATACAGAAAATGCCCAATTTTAGTGAAGACTGGATTCCTTGGTTCTTCCTTGTGTTTCTGTAAGCTATGGAAGTGGGTTGAATGTCCCCTAAAGTAATTTGAGTGAGACAATATGCATCAGAGCTGGACTAGGGCTCAGTCCCTGTGGCTTTCTATTCTTGTCTTTATTCCTTGCAGTGATTCCAGCCTATGTCTGGACTTGAAAATCAAATGATAACACTCAAGTGTCCCACCTCACCCCAGACATGTTTGCTCATTATATACTATTCTCTGCTTGTCAGGACTAATGAATCTGTCCAAAAATTATCTTTTAAAAGCACAGCCTAATGGCATTCCCTAGTTTACTTCATGAAAACTACACCCTCTAGGTGCTTAGGACAAAATCCCACACATTTGAACCCTCATTAAATCGCATCTACTACCTCAGGTTCCTATCACCCACATTGCCATCACCCAACCCAAGTTCCTGTAGTCCTTGGTAAGTGAACTCTTGAGAGACAGGGTGACTTGGGTCAGGTGATGGCAATGGAGGAAATGGGTAATAGAAATGTATTGTCTTTATATGTTTTATCCCTGCATAGTTACCTTACATTTTCTTTAAAATATTTTTAACAATAGAGATTATTAGCAAATCTTTGGCAAGCACATCCCAAAGCAGAATAAATGAAGCTCAGTGTCTGTTTTAATGCCTCTTCCCGTGTTAGCTCCCAAACAGCTGTCTACTTAGTTCTATGTACAATGAAATTGAATAATGTGTTGCAACTAATTAGGGAAAATACTTTGCTCCAGTCATTACATTTTCTTTATAGCTTCTCCACATATTTAGCTTTATAGGTTTTTTTAATTTAACATTAATACACAAGCAAATTAATCTCACAGATCCAACACAGTCTTAACTTGCCTCTGTGTAGTACAATCATGGGTTAAAAAATACTCATGTGGGGATTTGGACATTTTTAACATTGAAGTTTTTCTAAGAGAATTTTTTTTGCATAGGTCAGTGCCTAGATTAATTTTATCTACTAGAAACATTTTATTGACTATTAATCACTACAGGTGCTTTGTTTTTTTTTAATTTAATAACAAAATCCATCCCCTGTGCTTTGGCACTGGCTAACATTCTATACTTAAAAAACTGAGAACTGGGTGGAATGAGAGAGGATTTAAAATGAAAGGAGATTATAGGGGAAATAGAAAAGATGATGATTAAAACTCATAAAATGCATCCTGACATTTGAAATAACTTTTCAGGGAAATAATTCAAATGAAATAAATGATTTGGGACCATATTTTCATTTTGGGGACCATATGAAAACACACAACTCATACAATGTTTTCTAGAACATGTACTTCTCACTGTCCTGGAGTGTCCTCTTTTACAGGTTAGAACCAAAACCCTTATGATTTTTGTTTGCAGTTCTTACTGTTTTTCTAACATATAGCTTATGCATAAATTGGTAGGCAAAGCATCCTTGTTTTTCAGTTTTTGCTTTATGTTCTTTATATAAGATTAAATGCCAGTAAGAATTTGCATTACATGGAATATTTTGTGTAAAAAAATCATGAAGTATGTTTATCTTTGTTTTAAAAGAGGTAACATTTTACTGAGTGAGATAACCCAGACCCAAAAAGATGAATAAGGTAAGTACTCACTCATAAGTGGATTCTAGTCATAAATAAAGGACATTGAGCCTATAAT
>LOEQ01001425.1:218046-233362 GCA_001685075.1 Bramus lutescens
GTATCTAGGCTGAGCAAGGTATCTCTCCAGAGGGAATGGGTTCCAAAGAGCCAGTTCATGCAGGAGGGATAAATATTGGTTCCACAGCTAGTGGCTCCACAAACTACACAAGTCACACAACTGTCACCCACACTTAGAGGGCCAAGTTTGTTCTTAAGCAGGTTCCCCAGCTGCCAGTCCCACTAGTCAGGTCAGATGTTTCTGTGGGTTTCCCCATCGTTGTCTTGGTCCTTCTGTTTATAATATTGCTCCTCCCTCTCTATGGCTGGACTCAAGGAGCTCCGCCCAGGGCTTAGCTGTGGATCTCTGCATCTGCTTCCATCAGTTACTGGATGAAGATTCTATGATGACAATTAAGGTAGTCATCAATTTCATTACAGGGGAAGGATATTTTAAGTACCCTCTCCACTATTTCTTAGATTCTTAGCTGGGGTCATCCTTGCGGATCCATGGGAATTTCCCTAGTGCCTGTTCTCTTGGTAACCCCATAATGGCACCCTCTTTCAAGGTAACTATTTCCTTGCTTTTCTTCTCTGTCCTTCTCCCACTCAACCTTCCTGATCCCTCACACGCCCCTCCCCACTCCTCTCCTCCCTCCCACTTCTCTACCACCCTTCCCACTCTACCCACACTGCCAATTTACTAAGCAGATCTTGTTTACTTCCCCCTCCTGGGAGGGGTGGGGGTTCCATGTATGTCTGTCTTAGGGTTCTCCTTGTGTTCTGTCTTCTCTGGGGTTGTGGACTGTAGGCTGGTTATACTTTGTTTATGCCTAATATTAACTTATAAGTGAGTACATACTGTGTGTCTTTCTGGAACTGTGTTACATCACTCAGGATGTTTTTATTTTTTTTCTCTTCCATTTATTTGCCTGCAAATTTCAAGGTGTCATTATTCTTTTTTAAATCACTGAATAGTACTCCATTGTATAAATGTACCACATTTCCATTATTCATTCTTTGGTTGAGGGGCATCTAGGTTGTTTCCAGCTTCTGGATATTATGTTGCTATGTTGTTATGAATATAGTTGAGCAAATGTCCTTGTGGTAATGAGTGTGTATCCTTTGGGTATATGCCCAGAAGTGGTATTGTTGGGTCTTGAGTAAACTGACTTCCAATTTTCTGAAAAACCACCATACTAATTTCCAAAGTGGCTGTACGAGTTTGTACTCCCACCAGCAATGGAGGAGTGTTTCCCTTACTCCACATCTTCTCCAGCACAAGCTTTCCTTAGTGTTTTTGAACTTAGCCATTCTGACTGGTATAACATGGTGTCTCAGGGTTGTTTCAATTTGTGTTCCCCTGAGGTCTAAGGATGTTGAGCAGTTCCTTTAAGTGCCTTTTGGCCATTTGAGACTCCTCTGTTGAAAATTCTCTGTTTAGGTCTGTTTCCCATTTTTAATTGGATTATTTGATATTTTACTATCTAACTTCTTAAGTTCTTTGCATATTTTGGAGATCAGCCCTCTTATATGGGGTTGGTGAAGATTTTTTTCCATTCTGTAGGTTGTTGACTGTGTCCTGTGGCTTACAGAAGCTTCTCAGTTTCAGGAGGTCCCATACATTAATTGTCCATCTCAGTGTCTTTGCTACTGGTGTTGTACTCAAGAAATGGTGTCCTGTGCCAATGCATTCAAGGATACTTCCCACTTTCTCTTCTATGATGTTCAGTGTGGCTGGACTTATATTGAGATCTTTGATCCATTTGGACTTGATTTTATGCATGGGGATAGATATGGATCTATTTGCATTCTTCTACATGTTGACATTCAGTTATGTCAGCACCATTTGTTGAAGATGCTTTATTTTTTCCATTGTACAATTTTAGCTTCTTTGTCAAAAGTCAGGTATTTATATGTGTGTGGATTAATATCAGGGTCTTCAATTCGATTCAGTTGGTTCACCTGTCTGTTTTTATGCCAATACAAAGCCGTCTTCATTATTATAGCTCTAGAATACATTTTGAAGTCAGGGATGGTGATGACTTTGGAAGTTCATTTATTGTACAGAATTGTTTTGGCTATCCTGGGTTTTCTGGTTTTTCCATATGAAGTTGAGTATTGTTCTTTCAAGGTCTGTAAAGACTTAAACTGGGATTTTTGATGGGGATTGCATTGAATCTGTAGATTGCTTTTGGTAAGAAAGTCATGTTGATTTACTATGTTGATCCCACCTATCCAAGAGCATGGGAGATTTTTTCATTTTCTGATATCTTCTTCAATTTTTTTCTTTAAAGACTTAAAGTTCTTGTCATACAGTTCTTTCACTTGGTTGGTTAGAGTTTTCACAAGATATTTTATGTTGTTTGTGGCTATTGTGAAGGATGATGCTTTTCTGATTTCTTTCTCAGCCCATTTATCATCTGTAAATGGGAGAGCTACTGATTTTTTTGAGTTAGTTTTCTATCTTGCCACATTACTGAAGATGTTTATCAGCTGTAGGAGTAGAAATTTTTGGCTTACTTATGTAAACTATCATAACATCTGCAAATAGTGAAGTCTGACTTCTTCTTTTCTAATTTCTATGCCCCAATCTACTTTTGTTGTCTTATTGCTCTAGCTAGAACTTTGACTATTATATTAAATGAATATGGAGAGGGTGGACAGCTTTGTTTTGTTCCTGATTTAGTGGAATCACTTTGAGTTTCTCTTTATTTAGTTTAAAACTGGCTGTTGGCTTGCTGTATATTGCCTTTATTATGTTTAGGTATGTTCCTTGTATACCTGATCTCTCCCAGATTTTTATCATGAAGGGGTATTGTTGGATTTTGTCAAATGCTTTTTTCACATCTAATAATATGATCATGTGGATTTTGTCTTTCAGTTTTGTTTATATGGCAGATTACATTGACAAATTTTCATATGTTGAACTATCCGTGTGTCTCTGGGATGAAGCCTACTTGGCCCTGGTGCATTATTTTCTGATGTGTTCTTGGATTAAGCTTTGCCAGGATTATTGAGTATTTTTGCATCAATGTCCACGAGGGAGATTGGTCTGTACTTCTCTTTCTTAGTTACATCTTTGTATGATTTGGATACGAAGGTAACTGTTGTCTCATTAAAAAAAAAGTTAGACAATATCCCTTCTGTATCTATTGTGTGGAAAAATTGAGGATTAATGGTATTAGCTCTTCTTTAAAATTCTGGTAGATTCTGCACTGAAACCATCTGATCCTGGGTATTTTTGGTTGGGAGAATTTTGACGACTGCTTCTATTTACTTAGGGGTTGTAGGTATATTTAAATTATTTATCTGTTCTTGATTTTTTTGGCATGTTGTACCTGTCCAGAAAATTGTCCTTTTCCTTTAAATTTTCCAATTTTGTGGAGAATAGGTTTTTGAAGTATGATTCTCTGTTTCTGTTGTGATGTCCCTCTTTTCACTTCTGATTTAATTAATTTGCATATTCTTTCTAAGTCTTTTAGTTAGTTTGGATAAGGGCTTGTCAATCTTGATTTTCTCAAAGAATGAACTCTTTGTCTCATCGATTCTCTATATTGCTTTCTTGATTTCTATTTTATTGATTTCAACCCTTAATTTGATTATTTCCTGATCTACTCCTCCTGGGTGAGTTTGTTCCTTTTTGTTCTAGAGCTTTCAGGTGTGCTGTTAATTTGCTAGTGTGAGATTTCTCCACTTACTTTATGTAGGTACTTAGAATTTGTGGTGTGTGTTTTATATGCAGCAGAAGGATGGATCCTGTTTTCAAATCCATTCTGTTAACTTGTGTTTTGTATAGGTGAATTGAGACCATTGATATTGAGAGATAGTGACCAATGATTGTTAGTACCTGTTAGTGTATAGTTTTGTTGTTGTTGTTGGTATTTAATTTGTGTTTTAATAAATAAAGCTTGCCCGAAGATAAGAGAGTAAAGCAGGCAGTGGTGGCACACAGCCTTAATCCCACTAACACTAGGTTTTCATAGAAACTGGGCGGTTAAAGGCACACACCTTTAATCCCAGCAGTAGAGAGGAATATAAAACGAGAGGAGACAGGTTTCAGGCTCAGGTCCGAGGGAAGGATCACTATTTTTGAACTGAGGTGGAAGTTAGAGCCAGTGGCTAGCTGCTTTGCTCTTCTGATCTTCAGGTTGAACCCTAATATATGTCTGAGGGTTTTCATTAACAATGTTGCAGGTATTGTGTGTGTTTTTTTCCTTCTTTAGGTTTCTCTGGTACGGGGTTATTTTTTGCCTGTGTTTTTGTGGGTGTAGCTAGCTTTCTTGGGTTGGAGTTTTCCTTCTAGTACTTTCTGTAGGGCAGAATTTGTGGGTAGGTATTATTTTAATCTGGTTTTGTCATGGGATATCTTTTTTTTTTTTTGTCTACGGTGATTGAAAGCTTTGCTGGGTATAGAAGTCTGGGCTGGCATTTGTGGTCTTTTAGTGTCTGCAGAACACCTGTCCAGGTCCTCCTGGCTTTTGGAGTTTCCACTGAGAAGTCAGGTGTATTTCTGATAGGTCTGCCTTTATATTTTACTTGGCCTTTTTCCTTTGCAGCTCTCAATATTCTTTCTTTATTCTGTATGTTTAGTGTTTTGATTATTATGTGNTTTTTGTCTACGGTGATTGAAAGCTTTGCTGGGTATAGAAGTCTGGGCTGGCATTTGTGGTCTTTTAGTGTCTGCAGAACACCTGTCCAGGTCCTCCTGGCTTTTGGAGTTTCCACTGAGAAGTCAGGTGTATTTCTGATAGGTCTGCCTTTATATTTTACTTGGCCTTTTTCCTTTGCAGCTCTCAATATTCTTTCTTTATTCTGTATGTTTAGTGTTTTGATTATTATGTGGTGAGGGGACTTTTTTTTGTTCCAGTCTATTTGGTGTTCTGTAAGCTTTTTGTACCTTTATAGACATGTTCTTCTTTAGGTTGGAAAAATTTTCTTCTATGATTTTGTTAAAAATATTTTCTGTGCCTTTAAGCTGGACTTCTCCTTCTTCTATCCATAGTCTTCTTAGGTTTGGTCTTTTTCATGGCATTCCATATTTCCTGGATATTTTGTGTTAAGAGTTTGTTGGATTTAACATTTTTTATGACCGATGACTCTATTTCCTCTATCGTATCTTCAACACGTGAGATTCTTTCTTCCATCTCCTGTATTCTATTGGTTTTGCTTGCGCCTGTAGTTTCTGATCATTTACTCAGATTTTCTATTTACAGAATTCCTTTAGTTTGTATTTATTCTACTGCCTTCATTTTAGTTTTCCTGTTTTGAACCTTTCTTTTCACCTCTCTGATTGTTTTTTTTTTTTCCCCCTTGGCTTTCTTTGCTTTCTTTTCGGGATTTGTTTATTTCTTCCAATGTTTTGTTTGTCTTTTCCTCCACTTTTTAAAAGGAAATTTTCATTTCTATTTTAAGGGACTCTATCATTTTCATAAAGTTATTTTAAAGATTGTTTTCTTCTGCTTCATCTGCATTGGCATGTTCAGGTCTTGCTGGTGCAAAACCACTGGTTTCTGGTGGTGCCGTATTGCTCTTTATGTTATTGAATATGTTCTTCCACTGCCGTGGAAGCTGTGGAAGATGGTTGGGAGTATGGGAAGGCTGTTCCAAGGTCTCTGGGGCTTTGCTGGGTAGTGATGAGCCCGTGTCTCTAGGGGTTAAGGTCTAGAGAAAGGAGCCCTTAGGCACAGGACCCAGACACTCACCTCTCCACAAGGCTCTGGCAGGTGCAGATGGATGCCATCCTAGGAGGTGGTTGGGGGTATAGGAGGCTGCTCCCAGGCCTCTGGGGGTCAGGTGGTTGGGAGTGGAGCAAGGGATGTGCCTCTGGGGACTATGGCCTAGAGAGTAGGAGTAGGGTCCTCTAGATGGGAGCCAGATACTCACTACATTGATAATTCTCTTAAAGGCTGGTAAAAATCTCTTAATGCTGAAAGCTGAGACCTGACAGGAAGTTTAGATGATTCACAAATACTTAGGAGGCATTGATACTTACTTTGAAGATACATTTCCCTATTCTGTTACTCAATAATAAATGTCTCCTAAGCATCTGCCTACGTTTAATACATTATTCCGTCTTTGGAAGGGTAACAGCAACTATTAGATAGCTCTTTCCATGTAGCATTCACTGTCCAGCAGGAATGACTAAATGAAGCTCCAACCTTGGACCTGCCAGTACTGATTTTAAGGTTATGCCTAAAGCACTGGCCTTCATGGGGGTAGTACCTGGAAGAGGTGTCTTTTGGGACCCCTAACAGTTGGAGCGGGTGTGTCTTTGACTCTTTGGCCTGCTCTTGGTACTCTTTTCTTCCTGTTGGGTTGCCTTGACCAGCGCTGGAATGAGGGATTTTGCATTATCTTATCATATTTCGTTATGTTGTGCTTGGTTGTTGTCTCATGGAGACCTGCTCTTTTCTGAAGGGAAATGAAGGAGGAGTGGATGAGGGGATGAGGGGAGCTGGGTGGGATGGAGGGAGGGAAAACTGTGGTCAAGATATATTGTATGAAAAAATAATCTATTTACAATAAAAGAAGGAATGAAGACATTATATTTAAGAATGTGTATGTATGTACATATACACATGCATTACATATATGCATGCAATTAACTATTAGTGAGAAAAGAGGCCATGAATTGGAAGGAGAGTGGAGAGGGGCATATGAGAGGATTTGGCAGGAAGAAAGGAAAAGGAGTAATACAACTTTGTTATAACCTCAGAATGAAAATTAAAAATGAAGTTTTCCAAGAAAGTGGTAGAACTCAGTTTCAAAGAATACTGATACATTTTTTCCTAGTGTTATATATTCTTTCCATTCAACCATAATGATTAGTGCTCTATATGGTGCTACAGTGCCCATTCTAAAGATAAAAGAAGAGATTGTGAAAAATAAATTTCCCAAGGTGCCAGAGCTAACAAATGACCAAATTGGTTGGATCCTGACTTCCAGAGTTCTGACTCTACGTTCTTGCTCCGGGCCTTATATCACCTACCCACTCACTTAACTTCCTACCTATTTGATAGCACATAGCAGGCACTGGAGATGAAGCTATGAGACATAAAGTCAGCACTTTGCCATTATGAAACCTGTAATTGAAGGAAGGTTAGGTTTAAAAAGATAATGGTATTAATAATATTGTCCAGTTCCTCAAGGAAATCTTGAATGATTTCTGCAGTTGCTAACATTTGTGGTAATGGGAATTTTCTGTTAATTATGTTTTCCTCCTCAACAGAGAGAAATGATCTTTACCAACATTGATAATGATGGAAATACACTATTAAGAATGTACTGTGCTTTGGGATATGTGCAAAAATATTAATCCTGATGAACATATTATAGTTACATGATCTCTGATTACTATTTTACTAGTGTTCTGTAGCCAAGTAATAGCTATGATTATAATAATTCTTATTTCATTAATGCATAAAAGATGTGTATTTTATTGGACTGAATTGGTATAATTACAACTGGGAACAATGAAGCCTGGAATTTTAGTATGTTTTTCTGGCTAATTTGAAATGAATATCAGATTAATATTATCATTTTTCCAATATTGAGGGAATGTTCCTGTGCTCATATTAGTGTTGTGCTTAGAAAAAGCTGTTTGTATTTGTATAATTAGTATGGAACATTTACAGATATATGCAAATATTATTTTCTTGCATTCCCTCAAGAAATTAAGTTCTTTTTAAAACTTATTTTAATGAACCAGTCGCAAAACATCATGAGATCATAGTCAAGCCAACAAGCATACAGTATTCTATAATGAAGCAGCCAATGACAGTATTAATAGTGGCCCCACCAATAAGCCTGTTACTTGTGCAAACCATACGAACACAATAAAAAGGTTTGGGTTTGCATTAATCTATAACTAATTTGAAGAAATTGCTGTAATGAAATCTCCCTATAAACCTTTATTTGACTTTATGAGGGTTATTGCAAACATTCAAATATAACAAAGATAAAACAAAATGAACAAAAAAATACAAAAGCTACAGTAGTCTAGTTTTTCTTTCCTGTCACTTAATTTTCAAAGTATTTTTTTAAAAGACCAGTAGGGCTGACAGGGAAATCAAGATGTTGACATTGCAAGCTCTCTTTTCTAACTTGAAGTTGTGACTTGAGAAACGGACTTTGGATACTTGTTTATGAGAGAGTTAATGCAAAAGTACCATATCACAGCAATAAATTTTCTACATCTAAGATGCTTTTCTACACAAATTTCAAAGAAAAGGTTACAGAAAGCCTTTGAGAGCTTGTTTGGATGTTCTAGCAAGGAGCACAGGATGCACGTGCAGCAGTGAGGGAGGAAGGGGCACATTTGGGGGTCAAGAAGAAACCTGGTGCAAGGGAAACTCCCATGAATCTATAAGGATGAACTCAGCTAAGACTACTAGCAATAGTGGACAGATAATCTGAACTGGCCATCTCCTGTAGTTAGATTAGTAAGTACCCCAGTTGCCGTCAGAGAGCCTTCATCCAGTGACTGATGGAAACAGATGCAGCGGTCCACAGCCGAACACTGGGCTGTGCTCAGGGAATCTTGTTGAAGAGAGGGAAGAATAATTGTAAGAGCCAGCGGGGGTCAAGATCATCACAAAGAAACTCAGAGCAATAACTAACCTGGGCTCATAGGCACTCACAGACTCTGGACCAACAACTAGGGAGCCTGCATGGGACCAACCTAGGCTCACTACATACATGTGACAGTTGTGTAGCTTGATCTACTTGTAGGACTCCTGGTGGTGGGAGCAGGACTTGTCCCTAATGCTTTGGCTGGCTTTTGGGAACCTAATCTTCATATTATGTTGCCTTGTCCAGCCTTAATACAAGGGGATTGCATTGGCCAACTTGATAGGCCATGCTTTGTTGACACCCATGGGAGGCCTGTCCCTTTCTGAATAGAAACAGAGGAGGAGTGGATTGGGGTAGGGATGGTAGAAGAGGCAGAAGAATTGGAGGAGAGGAGAGGAAGGAAGAGAAATTGTGGTCAGGATGTAAAGTAAATGAATACATTTAATTAATTATAATAAAATCCTTGAAATAATATCACATGTGTATTTCATGTGAAAAAATATCAAGTGAAATAATATCACAAGTCTTTGTAAGACTATTATTTATTATATTATAGAAGATAAATACTTCCTCACACAGAATTTATTACATAAACTTCAGTGTATCTGTTTCATATTAAAATTGTAACTCTACAACATAAAAAGTCATTACACTTTAAGTATTACTCTTAATGTAGTAAACATTTTTTCCTTAGAATTGTGCAAGTGTGTATTGACTTATACACAAAATTTCAGGCTTCATATAAAATTAAAATCAATAGAGAATGAGATAATAAAACACATGTACAAAAACTCACATATGCATACAGATGAAGGATGAAATATGGCACCACTGTCCTACTACCTGGAGTGTCATTGCTATGAATTTGGTCATATGAATCTTTTGATTATTTTAGTAGATGAATTCAAAAAGAAATGCTATAGTCTATTAAAAGAATAAATACATTTGTCCAGTTGTAGATAATTTTTATCTTGCAAATGATTCTAAAAAAGGATTCTGTCATATGGGGCTTCTGCTTATAGCAGTAGGGAATATTTGTTGAGATCAGGGATCAACAAACCTTTTCTATAAAGTACCAGATAGCAAATAATTCAGGCTTTGCAGGCTATGTGGTCTTAGTCTTACCTGCCCAGCTTTGCCAATGAAGTGCAAACAGAGCCATAGACAGCATCCCAGTAGATGAATGTCATCATGTACCAGGAAGCATGGCTCATGGGTACATTAATATGAATTCTGTGTTTTCAAAAGCCATAAAGCATTATTTTTCCATTCACATTTATAAAAGAAATAAATCATTCTTAGTTCTGAGTCTGTGCATGCACAGGTGGCAGCCCAGATTTGACTTCCAGGCTGCAGTTTCTTGACATCATCTTCAAATGTCTGGTATTCTGCCATACTATCAGGTATCTGCCCTACTTAAGACTTCAGGTTGTTTTTTTTTGCCATCTTAAAGGTCTTTATTTACTTTCTTGGCTTAAGTTTTCTTCACAGACTTTTCATAACATGAAGAAGCATTATAGAAAAAGTTCACTCTTTACTTTCTTTTCAGGCCAAATATTCCCCGTGGGAAGGCATTTTTGCCTTTTCAGTTGACTGTTGAATATGTAGCACCTAGAATGGTGCTCAGTAGACTGTAGATGTTCAGGAAGCATTTATTCTACCCATCTATATACAGCTAGAGCTCACAGGATATCTAAGTTTGAAAGCCATTTGTATGTGAAACACATGAAGTCCCTAAGTGTAATAACTCAGAATTACATCCTGGTCAGAGGAGTATGACCAAGCATTGAGCTACTCCTGGATTTAGATGGCAAGCAGATGAGAAATGGCCTCAGAGGATGATGACTGGTGGCTGGGGAACTGGGTAAAGTGCAGAATTATTTGATTGAATGGAAGCCAAGGTAGAAAGTCAGCAACCATCCTGAAGTTTTCTAACAAATGATTAAAACATAATGAACAACATTGTACTTGGACTTTGCCTCAAGGTCACAATTGAGCTTGAAGAAGGGGATTAATTAGGGTGGTAGAGACAGACGCAACCTTCGAGTGAGACATAATTAAGACAGTGTGATTTTATCATAAGGATGATCACATTAACTTCTGAGAATGGCCCAGGGTGATCCTAAAATAACTACAAACAAGTGTAAAGTTTTTACATATCATAGGTATTGATCTGTTGGAAATGTGAAAGCTATCAAAAATGTTATTGGCACAAATGGTTACACATATGGGAAGAAATTCAATTACTTTTTCTTTGCACCATATCAGTAAATTCTGGTCTATGAAATGCAAATATTGTATACAGTAGTGTTTTTAAAGAAATAAGTTAAAAATCCTAAAGTTCATATATAGCCATAAAGGCTCACACACAGCCAAAGCAATCTCAAACATCAATAGCAAACCTGTAATGCTTCCCAATTTCAATATATATTACAAAGTTTCCATTATTAAAATATACAACTCTGATGTAATGATAGACATATAGGTCAATAGAGAAAAATAGATATCCCAGAAATAAGTCAAAGTGTAAAGAAATTTGAGTGTGTAATTAGATAGTCTTTAAATGCAAGACTGAAATTGTCAACCTTCTAGAAGAAAATAATAGGAACACTTGGGGTTGGCAATGATTTCTTGAATAGGACACAAAAGTACTCACAATAAAGCAAAAATAGAAGAGGATAATTTCACATTAAATAAGAAAGTAATACACAATAGAGAGATGAGGTACCCAAAGTTGGAGAAAATATTTGCAAGCTACCAATCTTACTAAGAATTGAAATACAAAATATGTAAAACTTCCTTGAATTCCATAGCAAAAACTACAGATAACTCAAGTAGAAAATTGAGCAAAGGATCTGAATAGACATTTCCTTAAAGAAGACATACAAATCTCCATCTCAATTTTATAAAAAGTGTCCAATCATGAAGGAAATTCAAATAAAATTACAATAATACATTACCTCTTTCCTATCCATTAGTATGACTATTATCAAATAGTAACAAAGTAGATCAAAATAAACAATCAAAAACCTAGAAACAAATAAGAAAAAAGATAAAACTTGTCAAAGATATGGTGAAATTGGTGCCATCTATTCTGTTTTGGGGAATATAAAGTCATACAGTCAATGACACAATTTAGCTAAACAGTAACAGGAAGATTGATGAGTTTAACTGCTAAAATTAATTTATTTTCAGCCAAATAAATCAAAAAATTTGAAAATTAATCTGTAATCAGGGAGGAGACATTGAAACATACACAGTCAGCTATATATTAGCATATATAATATATAACTAATTCCTGAAAATTAGTAAGAAAAATACAGAAGATTTGAAAGGAAAATGAACATGAGTTCAAATAGGTTCAAGATGGAAAGGTCAAAAGGACCATGAACATATGAGTATGTTTAAACTATTTGCTGGTCAGAGATATTTTTCTTAAAAATCCAGTGTTGGCCTGTGTGTTTCTATAGAATAATCAGATTGGCCTGAGTCTGCTCATATCCCCACCTCCAGATGTACAGATTAACAAGAACAAATGAAACACAGCTACACTAACAAAGTGCATTGTAGGTCACACACTAGAGCTGAGCTGTGAAGGCGTTATGGAAAGAGAGGGACAAGAGTGCTTTGCTAGTCACGGTGGAGGGCGGCTACTGTTTCCCCAGTAACCGGCAGAAATAAGAATCCGAAATGGGAAACCTTGACAACAACTGGAGTTCCTGCCTGTCACATGCTCACATGCAGTCAGATGCAGATGGCATTGCAGAGTATAAGATGAGACAGTGTTGGCTAGGCTAGACTTCCCAGACAGAGGGAGGTTCTACTGGCTGGTTTTGTGTCCATTTGATACAGCTAGAATCATCAGAGAGGATGGAGCCTCAGTTGAGAAAAGGCCTCCATGAGATTCAGCTGTAAGGTATTTTCTCAATTAGTGATCAGTGCTGGAGGGCCCAGCCCATAGTGGGGAATGCCATCCCTGGCCTGGTAATCCTCAGTTTCTGTAAGAAAATTGGCTGAGCTAGTCATGTGAAGCAAGCCAGTAAGCAGCTCTCCTCCATGGCCTCTGCGTCTTGTCCTGTTTCAGTTCCTGTTCTGACTTCTTTCGGTGATGAACCACAGTGCTGATGTGTACACCAAATGAACCCTTTTCTCCCAACTCGTTTTTTGCTCATGGTGTTTCATTCTAGCAATAGAAACCCTAAGATAGGTCTTTGAAGACCAATGCTGTCCATGGTGGCCTAATGGAGAAGAGGGAGAAGGAAAGGTATGAAGCTAACTAAGAAAGCCAACAACCAAGGTACTAGAAGTAGGAGCCAAACAGTCATGTTTATTTAAGAATCACACTTAATTTTAATGATAGAAAAGCATATCCTTAAAAGAAATATGGTTATATATGAAATATAGTCTTTATTCCCAGTGATCCTCTTTTTTACTCACTTTCCTCCCCCTCTGTCTAATTCAATTTACCTAATATTGTTCCTTTAAAAATGCAAAAATAATCATTTATAGAACAAAAAGGATTGATCTAAAGATATTGGAAAAGGAATAATAAAACAAAACCAGACTTAAAATATGTATCCCATTTAGACATCTTTGCTACAGACTAGTAAAATATTAAAATTAAATATAATGATACAAATAATTTAATGTATGAAAGGACTTTATAAATTAGAAGCTTTAAAAATACAGGAGAGAAATAAAAATGAACTAAACAGAGTCAGGAAATAGGTCGAAGAAAGAAGAAAATTAATTGTATAATTGAAGAGAAAATTATGAGGTATTTATTCATTATATAGGAGACATAGAAATGAACGTAGATTCAAAGAATAAGGAAACTACGTGATGTAAAGAGATAGAGATATAAAGAATACACATAACCAGTAGATAAGAGCAATGTAAAGATTTGATGCATGTATAATTGCTAGTCATTAAAACAAACACCAAATTACTTACGTTGCCGATTGCATACTTGAGACATGCTACTGTTCTAATCAGTTCCACATGAGTGTGCTTAGCTTAATTAGTGGTATGGAAAATGTAACCTTAAAATTCAACACTGATCATAAGGTATCATAGATATTAGACAAAAATGTAATAAGTAGCAAACAAACAATAAAACCAACTCATGTTGTTTCAAGATTTGTGATGGTAATATACAAGGCAAACTATGATAGGGAAACTTGCCTATAGGTTCATCTAGAAATACACATCCCTCTACTGAAGGGATGTCTGAGAGATACAACACACGCACCACCCAAAGATGTGCTTGGTTTGCCTGCTTTATTTTGTTTTCTTCCTGGTCCTGTTCTTTGTTTTGCCTGATTAGTTTTTATTAACTACTGGATATAAGAAAAATGGTAGTGACTAGAGCTGATGTTAGATTCTTTCAGGCAGATTTTTCTTTGCTTTCTGGAAGTCAGTAAGAGCAGAAGTCTCCCAGTCTAAAGCAATCTGAGAATGAGGTGGCTAAAGATACATCGAATGTGTTAGAAGTTCTGAAACATCACCATTTGCTCTTAGTGATGGAGTCTTGGCTGAAATGCTGTTAACTAACGGCCCTCTAGCTTTGTAGGTCTTGGTTTGCTTACTGTTTTCTCAGTGAGGGAAAATTCCGTAAGTGGTATGGAGTTTCACATCCTTTGACCTTTTGGTACTTAAGAACTGGCAAATAGCTCTGAGGAAAAAGTACTTAGTTTCTCACATCTTAGTGCTTGCCTGTTCTCGATCTTAGGAACCCAAGTGTTGGCTGTGATTTACACTTTGAACAGTAAGGTTGAAGAAAGGGTAAATGCATGAAGTAGTACTGTTGTCAAATGGCAAGGTGTAGAACCTAGACCGTATTGAGTGTTCATTTTAAACTATATTATTTTTAAGCAAGGCCCTTTAGCAGAAATGGATTGACATTATCTAGTCAGGAAAGTGGAGATTAGAGACAGAGTTTTTATAAATAATAGGATGGGTGGAATCCAAAATGCATAGTGATAGCAGGAATCTACATTCCAAGAGTGAAGAGAGAGGGGTGGACACACAATGGAAGAGTTCTAGTAGCCATTGGCTTGGAGATCTTTACAAAGTTAATGAACTTTTGCTAATAGAGACTATTCCTGAATTTGACTATGGCACATTTACAAATATTTACTTCTACGGTGACAGAGATGGCACTATTCATCCACATGAGAATGTTCTAATATGGTAGCACATCACAGTGAATGACTGATATCAAGGAAATGTAGTCCTTTCTACTTTCATCACTCTGAAGCAGAGAATAACTTGAGAAAAGAAAAGCTAAGTGTTAATGCTGAGGAAGATGAAGCAGAGTCATGGTTTGAGATGCAGAAAGAACATCAAAGGAGAGGCTAGCTGGAGTGAAGCATGCTGGTTATGCCACCATGAATGGTCAAATGTGTGGTCAGATAGGGGATGCTCCACAGGAGGAGTCAGGCCTAATAGCACAGCCTGCAGGATATTTTCCCAAATGACTGGGTGCCATCTGTGAGCCATGCTAGCCAGAATTCCAAATTACAACAAGATTCTGTCTGTCATTACATGTGCCCTTACTCACTACAAGTAGACCCAAAGTAGAATTCTATTGATTTTGTTGCATCTAGAACTCTAATGTGTATATATTCCACACTATCTTTATCCATTCTTCCATTGAGGGGCATCTAGGTTGTTTCCAGGTTCTGGCTATTACAAATAATGCTGCTATGAACATAGTTGAATAAATGCTTTTGTAGTATGATAAGGCGTCTCTTGGGTATATTCCCCGGAGTGGTATTGCTGGATCCTGGAGTAGGTTGATC
>LOEQ01001426.1:4395-24715 GCA_001685075.1 Bramus lutescens
CAGGAAAACAAGTTGTTTTGCTCAGAGCAGCTGCAAGCATAACAAGTTGTTTACTCTGGCAGGCAAGGGGGTCACAGGAAATTCAGGGTCTGGGGGTCCACAGTGCCCAACAAATGACAGCCACCTTATCATTTTTATATTGACCACTATATACCAGTCTCCTACTGCCCTTAGAATTGATTTAAATTATGTACATGCATACATACTCATGTACTAATAAGATAATGCTCTTCACAGGCTTGAGTATTACATGCTTCAGAAGGACCGAAGTTGAGAAAACACTGCTTGTCACCCTTAGGGTGTTAGACCCTCCCCTAAGTACATAAGAACATAGACATATTCTCAGTGGAAAACTCATCAGTGAGCTGTATTTCCTATCAAGAAAAACCAATTGCTATATAGACAAAAAGTCATCTTAGTTTTTCTGTGAGGGTAACCCTACAAGAAGTTCAACAAACTCCAACCTGGATATCCACACTGCTTCCTGCCTTATTTTTGGACTTCTCAATGCTAAGCATGATTTTTATGACATTAACCATTTGTTAGAATACTGAAGAGTTGTTGAGATCAGATTCTGCCCCGATCTGAGCTACTCCATGCTGTGTAAAGCAGTGGTTTCCCAGACTGTGCCTTGCCATGAGAGGCCCCATCTTACAAGTGTCACCTGGCTCCATTTGGAAGAGGAAGGCTGATGCTATACCTGGGTGGTCATGTGAAAGGCACCATCTGTCCCACGCCATCTACGCAGGAGAGACTGATAAATGTTCCTAAACTGAGGAAGTGTACCACCCCTACGACTCTGCCTTAGTGACTCAGACTGTAAGACATGAGCATATTAAAAGCACATCAGGAGAAACAGGCCAAGCACTTAGTAGATGCACCAAACCGAAGAAAGGCTGGGCGCCCTTCCTCTACAAAGAGGATGATACAGATCACTGTGGTCGTGGTGACTCCGCAGACCTGTCATCTGACCCCAGGACCCAAGGAGAACTCGTGACTGTTCCAGGACCTTCAGCTCTGCTCAGCCCTTGCTGTTGACACATGCTCCTCTAATTGCTATCTCCTCATATTTTGTTTATTTGTCTGAACACGCTGCCCGTCCATCTCCCTGTTCGGTCATGGACTCGCTTCTGCCCTTTGCCCGGCTTCAGTCTTACATTTCAGTTCTGACCCAGGAGCCTGACTCTCAAGCCAGCAGCTGATCTTGCTTCTTTGGAGTTAGATCAGGGCCCTTATCTTTGTAATGCAGATTCTATTGGCCTTTCTGTCTGCTTCCCTGCTCCTAGGGACTTTTAAAAACCTCTTAAGATCTATCTTGGCCTCTTAAGCCTTCACAGTCATTCTGAAATCTATGTAAATACTTATGCAGAGACAGAATTACTGTGTGATGTGTAATGTATAATCTGAAAGTTAATATTAGTAACCAAGATTGGAATAAAAAGAACCCTTTGTTTGCCTCAGCCTGGGCTATTGAGCAAAGTGGAAGTATCTAGTAAATTGCTGTCATTAAAATCACCATACTTTGAGTATTAATTGCTATTCAATAAATGTTGACCTTGGGGGAAGACAAATGTGTTTATCTATGTTTCTGATACAGCATGCTGATGGCAAGACTATATTACAGAAACAGTATCAGAACTCATAAGGCCTAAAATATATACTATATAGCACTGTCAACTTTCCCAGCCCCTGAACTATAAAATATACGATGAAGAATATCACTGATGAAATTACGTACAAAGAGTTCTCTATTATTCCTGTCAGTCTGTGATCATGAAGTATAACAAGAAATAAAATGTGCAAATTTGAGCATCTGTATTGGTTTCTTTTCTGATTCTGTGATAAAACACCATGAGCAAAAAAGCAAGCTACAAAAGAAGAAGTTTATCCGGACATGAAGTTCCGGGAGGCCACTAGTCCAACTTGGTGGAAGACAAGCAGCAGGCATGGTGGTCAGAGCAAGAACCCGAAAGCCCACATCTTGAACCACATGTGAAAGAAGAAAGTAAATTGGAAATAGGTAAGACTTCAGATGCTCCAAGCCCACCTCCAGTGCCGTCCCTGTTCCAGCAAAACCATACCTCCTAAGCATCCTCAAACAGTGGCACCAACTAGGGATCACATTTTCAAATATTAGAGCTGATGAGGACATTTCCCATTCCACCCTTCACACTATACCTTAAGGTTTTATCTCTTGGACGTCTATTTATTAACAATTAGTCAATGCATGCTCATATGAAATATTTTGTGTTTAAGCTGGCCAATATTTGAGAAGACCAACAACCTTCACGTGTGTCCAGCGCCTACCCCACTCAAACGCCACTATCCATCCCTGTTATCCAACACCAGTGCTTCTGAGACCCCACTCTGCACTCTGCTGCTGCTCAACACCCCTGTTGGTCCTGATCTCTCAATTTAAGATTTCAACTTAGAGTTCAAATCTTCTTCCAAAGACAACGATTTAGAGTAAGCTGGGAAGGGTCTCTCCGACCCTAGCCTGTTCTAACGTGACAGTGTGTCTATCCTACAGAAGGAGCTGGCAAATGTCCTCCCTTGCATGAAGTTAGGCACCCTGTCACCTGGAGAACTGGAACTGAACACTTGGTGACGAGGCCAGGGCTGGAGCACAGCCAGGCTGACTCAGTCCAAAGAGACTCTACTTTTCATGCTGGTGTTTCATGCTGGTGTTTCATTCCAGTTTGACTAATTCATTTGACGGTAGACGTGGATTTTCTTTTCAGCTTGAAACTGAGAAAGATGATGTTAAGATCATACTAAGTTCAGGGACACTGGGATTCTAAGGTGGCGTCTCTTACTAAGACCCGGGGACACCTGGGACAAAGCTTCTCAGTGTTTTATCCCAGCTCCCTAGTTAAAGGGTACTTTAAAAATGTACCTTTGGGTACTTTTGAAAAATTCTCTATCCTGGTACCAATATGTCAGGAATAAGAATTCTTTAGAGCAGAATCTTAGGCTTATTCCTGTGAGTATTAAATTTTCAAAAGCACTGACTTTAAAAGTGAATTATTATAGCCTTTAGAGTTTTTCTTTTAATTCAGTAAAATTATTGGCATAAATGTGTGATAACTCAAGAAAGAAGATTAATTCCAGACACAAAGGTCAACTTCCCATAGCCCCATTTTTCTACATGACTGACAAGCCCTCCTTCCCCTGGAAGCCATTCTTCCTCCTTGTCCATGGAGTGCAAAGCTCCATGCAGGTAAAGGACACCAGACCTCCCACAATTTCCATTTCACCCAGAGAAGCAGTTTTAGTAACTGCTCACTTATCAGAGTTCCTCTGGGTGAAGCTGAATATCCTGCTCTGGGATCTGGAGTCATTTGCATCCCATGAACAATTATCCCTGGCTGGGGACCATGGGGAGCTTCCCATGGGTCACAACTGGCCCACCAGCTTCTGACACATCTATGGGAAGCTCAGTTGGGTGAGAACAGTACTGGTTGCTCAGGATCTCACCTTTACTCAGGCCACTAACTTCACCTCTGTGATCCTCAGCAAAATAGGACTGCTCTTAGCCATCTAACTCTACTTATCCATCAGAGTTTATAAAAACTAACGTTAGATTGAAGAGGGAGAATTTCAGGTTAAACCTTCATGAAGGAAGACTGCAAGTGTCAGAGACTTTAAGGAGCCTAAGTAAATTTCTTAGCTTGATTTTAAAAACACAGTATGGTTTCTCTTCCATTATCTTATTGATCCCTAGCAAAACACATGCTGACGGATTCAAGAGGTCATTGGCTCTTCTTCAAATGTTCCTTCTACTTCATTAATAGGCACAATAAAGAGAACTAAATATGAAATTTTTGTAATTTAAAGAGATTTCTCAGTGGCTATAAGTGAGTACATATGTTCTAATCCCCAACTGGGTATAGCTGTGCATGCCTGTGATCCCAGAATTGAGGGATGGAAACAGGCAGGCTCAGACAATTTGCTGGCCACCCACCCTAGCCTCAGGGTCTCAAGGACCATACCTAATATCCTCCTCTGGTCTCCATACACATGCATATGAGCACAAACCCTCACCCACTCATATGTATGCATCATACACATATCACACCACACATTCGCCAATACAAACCAGAATATAAACAAAATGCAGTATTATGACTGAAACCTCACCATGACTCTGAACATAGATTTTAGTTTCCAAATGGAAGAAAGGGTTCATCAGCCATCAGTGCAATGAACAGAACAGTATGCCAGGTGATCAGGAGAACTGTCCAAGAGGCGGCCATTTCCCTGTGGAAAGGACATGTTCCTAAGCAAATTCCCTATTGATATTCAATTCATTCATGCATGCATCTCCAAGCAATTATCTAACCTTTTAAAACTCAAATTCTCGTAACTGGGCTTTCTACCTCTAAATATTGCCTCAACCTTTAGTGATATTTGCTTAAGGAAATGCCAGACTTTCTTCACACACTCTATGCTCTTAGTCTGTCCAGAAGGTTGAAGGAGAATTGAGGCTGAGCTGGAGTAAGAAATAGAAAAACAATGTAAACAAACAAAATCTAATTGTACAACCTCAGCAAAAACTCACTGATTAACAAGCTGATGAGTCTGTATTCTTGGTTAACATTGATCTCAAAGAAGCCATCTCTTAAAGCCAAACAAGGCTAGGAAAGGAAGGAAAACCTGTGACTAAATCCTTGGCAAATTGCAAAATGTGAATCAGTTCAAAACAGGAGATCCATTCATCAGTCATGTGAGAAGCACTGACTACATCTCCAGTACTGGATCTTCCCGTGAGCATTACCCAATGGTTGGCCAGGAACACACACAGGAAAGAAGAAAGCACAAGAACAGTAAGGGTATCATTACAATAATAATGCAATAAATGTATAATAATTAGTAAAATAGTAATAATATAAGCTCTAAGAAATCCTCAGATAGAAGATACATGATGCGTTAAAAGAGAAAGTGAATGTGAAAAACAAGTTGAGCAGCTGAGTGACTGAAAAGGTCCACCATAATATATATTCTCCTCTAGCAGCCTGGAAATTTTGCAATGCCCAGTCTATCCCTGGTCCTATTAAAATATGACCCCCTTCCCTTTCTTCTATTCTTTTCCTCTCCCCAACTACCAATCTTGTTAAGATGTGCTTCATTTAAAAAGAAAATCATAAAAGACACTTGGCAAATTTATTCTTCTTGGGGTAATTGGGATATCACTGAATTAGCTATATCATTATGAAAACCCAAAACTGATAACATAGTCGTGTTGAGCATAAACTTTAAGGTCGTAAATCAAATGTAGCACTGCCTTGTCATCGAAATCTACTTCACCCTTGAATGTGTACTAATGGATTTATAAAACAGCCCATTAACCACAGTCATAAACATTTTGGAGGAAGACTTGCTTCCCAAAATGGTGTTATCTTATTGGCCTCCTTTTAAGAGCGGCATTACAGTATAGGTAAAAGAACTCTTAGTATTTCATCCATACTTCTATATAGAAATACTGAAGTTTCATATAAATTTAGAAACTTAACTAAGCTCACATGAGCCTATCTAAGAAACTAGACCAGGGTTGTTGACTTCAACCCACTCTACCAAGACAAGAGTAGTCGCCTGATGGCATCTGAACAAACCAAACATTGTCAGGTGTGCCTTCTACCATTGCTTTATTCAGTAGGACAACAATGAGACCTTTGTGTCCCTTATCTATTGCTAGGAATCTGCCTACAGTAGGCTTTGTTCTGACCCCAAATGAACTCTCAACTTTACATGATTGATTCAGTATTAAGAACTGAAAGAACAGAGTCACAGAAAAGGTGACATTTTGCCTTAACATTCTTAATCTTAATTAATGCCTCAATATTATCAAAAAGAAAACAATTTCCTTTTTAAAAAAACTGTAACAAACTTTCTCAAATGTTATCGGACTTTCTTTTGTGGGGCCACCAGCTTCCCAATAAGGACATGGAGAATTAATATTAATTATGAAAGCTTGGCCTGGCCTTAGCTTAGGCTTTTTTTCCAACTAGCTCTTTTAATTTAAATTTTAAATTAACCTGTCTCTTTTAATCTACAGTCTGCCACATGCCTCTGTTATCTCTGTTCTATACCATGTAACTTCTTCAGAGTCTCTGGTGAAATAGCTTGCCTAGATTCCTCCTCCCAGTTTCTCTCTCTCTGTCTGGAAGTCCCGCCTATTCACTCCTGCCCAACTATTGGCCATTTAGTTCTCTATTAAACTAATCAGTAGTCACCTTAGACAGAGACCCATCTTTACAGTGTAAACAAATATTCTGCAACAAAGAACGAGTTGACTCTTATGAAAAAATCTGTTTTGTTTTGCTTTGTTTTGCTATAGTCCTGATTAGGACATTCTCTCCTGATTAGGGACGATGCAGGAGATGACCCTGGCTGCACTCTCCAGTCTTTTCTACCTTGAAAGTCAGTGATACTAAGCAGTTGTACAAAGTACAACTGTGAACACACAATTTCCCCCAGTGGATCTGGAGGGACCACTCACAGCTGAGAATACCAAGTTTGTACTTCTAAGTTCAGACACAGAAATCCTGCAATCCAGTCCTCGATGATTTTTTTCCAATCTCCTCCATCCATCATCCCTCCAAAGCACACTTGCTGTCAGCATCCTCTGAGTCCCCAAAGCCTCTGTTGGGGAACCTGTGCCCTGCTGCTGCTTTCTCTATGCCCAGGGGGTCTTCCATCACACAGGTACCTCTCAGGGCACTGCTTATAAAGTGATTTTGTTCTTTCTACAATCTTCCTCCCAGAATGATCAACCCCCATTCCTGCTAAATTCTTTTATTTTGTGATTTGTTCATCTGTGCTCTGGCTATTTATTTATTTATTCATGTGTCTCAGCCCACTACTCCTCCTAATGTAAATTGTAAGCTTTAAGAAAGAGAGGTCATGGCTTATTCATTTTAAGAACCTGAAGTGCAGCAAGGAGTCTTACCATTTTTGATAAGTGCAGTGAACCTAATGTTGCTTTTATTTTATATTCATTCTTCTATAACTGTTTAAAGAAGAAATACCAATGGGTTCTGCGATTGTGGTTTGTAATATTCTGGTATAATCAATTTGTTATTAACAAGAGGATAATAGAATAAAAGTCAAAATAATGGAAAATCAGAGTCCATCTGGGAAGGGCCAACTCCTGCCTCATAGAACCTCATGCAGAGGGGAAAACCAGTTAACCTTGGTCACCTGGGTAAAGTCAGGTCTTCCCAAGCACTTGAACTATAAGGAATGGTAGCAAAGACTGTAACTCAGTAAAAAACACTTGTGAATGAACACAACATATGGCTACTGAAAGAGAACACTATAGGCTCTGTTCTATCGGTAAGTCGAATCAAATGGTCAATAACCATTCTGTTTTGCTGAAGATCACAGAGGAGAAGTGAGAGGCTTGAGTTAAGATCCCGAGAAACCAGCACTGTCCTCACCCAGCTGGGCTTCCCACAGATGTGTCAGAAGCTGATGGGCCAGCTGTGGCCCATGGGAAGCTCCCAACGGTCCCCAGCCAGGCATAATTGTACATGGGACTTCAGATTACAGAGCAGGAAGTTCAACTGCACCCAGAGGCACTCTGGTAAGTGAGCAGTTACTAAAGCTGCTTCTCTGGGTGAAATGGAAATTGTGAGAGGGTGATGTCCTTATACCTGCACAGAACTTTTTACTCCATGGATAAGGAGGGAAAAAATGACTTCCCAGGGAATCCAAGCTCATCACGTTCTACAAGGTATACAAACTATACAAAAGACAATCTTCTTCACTGACACACTGTAAGATGTAAATAAATACAGTGGTCCTAGTTGCCAGGACAACATCTGATGGTCTGTCCTCTGATGACCATAACAAAGATACCCAAACCCTGAAGCACAGCAATTCAACAGGGGTCCAAATGGAAGCCAAGCGCCATCTGAAGGGATGAGCTACACATGCAGGTGCTTTCTTCAGACCACTTTCCCCGCTGCCCGTGTTTGGCCAGTGTAACAGGAACTTGGAGACGAATCCACTGAAGCTCAGCTGCAGAACAGTGATTTGAAATATGCCTGCACAGGGGCAGGCTTCCTACAGAGTCAGGATCCCCAGCAGCTGAAACACATCCTCACTGACTCATTCATCCTAATGTAGCTCTTGGGACCTCCCATAGGATGAATGAGCTAATTTACATTCACATGAGAAGTATACAAGTTTCTCTATATCTTCCCAGCATCTATTACTTTTTCTTTTTGGAAAAAAAATAGTTTAATGTATTCAGTCTCTTTTCCCAAGATCCTCCTGCAAGCCCCTTACTTCCCTCCTATCCCTTCCCATCTCCTGACCTTCCTGAGTATATTATGTTTTGTCTAGCTACTCCTGAGGGTAGGTAGTGCCTGGGCATGTGGTCCACCAAACTGACTCTTCCTATCCCAGCATCTACCAGATGCCAATAGCTCTTCAGCTAGTGGTAGGATACCCTGCATCTTTTGTTTGTTTCGGCTGTTTTATACTTGACCTAGGAGGATATGTAGTAGGTACTATTCCTTGTTTTCCTTTCCAGTTCAACAGACTACCTCTCTCTGTTCTGATGTGGTAGTTTTCCATGTACTGTAATTGCTGCATAGAAAACAGTTCCTTCTAATCCAGTTGTCATTCTGCACAGACCCAAGACCCATCCAAGTCTAGTAAACATAGAAACACATAAGAGATGCCATCGTCACAAACAATAGGAATATGACTGTTAAACTATTACATTTGAGAACAAGAGTAGAATAGACCTTGCATATGTGTGGGGTAAGAGTGTGCATGTGTCCATTTGAAATAATCAGCAAATGTATCTATTGCAATCAATGCCCTTAAACTTGGAAGATGCCTTAGGCAGGTTTTTCTTTTTCAATTTATGTTTCCTGACACACAAATAACAATGATACCAACTATCTTTCAGGAACTGTGACAAATTAAGAGCTATTGCATCTAAAATATAGGGAACTCAGGAAGAGTTAAATGATTAGATCCTTTTAAACTCCACTTTAACTATTAAGTCTAAAAACTATTTTTAACACAATCTGGACCATTCCCCTGAAGTGTACATGTCCAGAAACACCTCCAAGAAACCATTCCTTTCTTCAGCTTCTGATCCAGGACTCATAGAAACTAAAGGGGTCTTTGGACCATTTATTGGCCAATTACAGTTACAGTTACAGATTCTTGAGAAAAAGACAACCGAATGCTGCCAATGCCTGCCCTTAAAAGGCACATTATATTCTCGCCAGCTTACACAAAATGGAAATAGTGACTCCTTGCAGAAGGTTCTGTTGCTGACAGAGTTTCAACCTCATGGCAACCCTGGGCCTTATCAGAGTTCCCAGGCTTTACAGACATGATGTTGCTGGGGTTTTGCCTATTTATTTGTAATATATTACAAATTATTACATTTGTAATAACGTATTAATTTATTACTAATAAGTAGGCAAAGCACTGAAAATCTACACCACACGCTGCATAGATTTATTTCGCTGAACATTCTTCCCTTTCTAAGCCCCTTCCTCAACCTTATGTTGGCCCCAATGTGCAACAAACTACCTTCACTTCAAACCTACCTGACTCTCAAATGCATCTAACTTGAATTTATCGCAGCCCTACCCTCGCAGATCTTAGTATTCAAGTCATTAAGTACTCTATATACTACTCTCCATACCGGATTTACTAATTGTCATTCTCATCAATAGTGTCTGAGTTCCTTTTTCTCTATGTCATCCTAGCACCTGTGTTTAACCAGCCTGGGTTTCCATCTTCCTCTCACCTGAGAGTTTATATGTTCTTACCCTCCAGTATGTTCTTTCTGAAGCCTTAGAAAACCAGAGATTAATTTATCAGAATCACCTGCCCATACAACCTGTACACCTGAACGTTATATCTGCAATAGTCTTCCTTTCATGCACCCTTCTTACACATCACAAGGAACAGGGACCGAAGTTGAGTGTTACAAACAGCATGAGAATGGCTTTTGAACTTCATAACAGGAAATATTTATCAATAGATGAAAGCCGTTCAGTCTTCTATTCCTTTCCAATGTGGCTCTTTATTCTCCCCACTCTTTCCTCTGGTTAATTCTACCTATAACGATTTCACTAGCCCGGATCCAAAGATAATGTTATAAAATAATATTTCAGAAAACCTTTCATAAGTAATTCTTTTCAAGTATGTTCAGTCTCAGTTTTCTGTTTGGGAAGTCCCCTTGTGCTCCCTCCCTCGTGTATTTCAGAGGTGTCATCCTTCAAAGGCTGCCTTCTTCTCTTGGTGGGGACATACATGTGCACATGGATGTAGAGGTCGCAGGATGGCTGCACGTGTCTTCTTCAATCGCTTGCCACTGTGTTTTTTGAGACAGGGTCTCTCACTGGATCTAGAACTCACTGGACTTGGAGCTCACTGGGCGAGAAGCCCTTTACCAACAGCCCTCTCCCCAGACTTGTTTCTGGGATGGGAATAAGAAAGGAGATGAGGAAAACCTTTTCTGAGTTTAAATATGTGGCATGTCCAGGAATGTAAAACGACCAAGAGCTAAATTAAAACAAACAAGGAGAATGCCTGCTACAGTGGCAGAAGATGGCTAGAGGAGGTTTCCAAGGAAACGTACATTCAACATAGAGACCAAAGGCATCTTGCTTTTCCACTGTGATGCATTCTCCCTCATGTTCTTTCTCTCTATATCCCCATCATTGGAGCCCATACACAATTCCCTGACCTTGATCTGAGAACTCCTATGCCCTGTTACCTGGGCAACGGAGGTGTGGGAAGCCGAGTTGCAGTGCAGATAAAGTTCCAGCACAGGTTCTCATTGTTCCCTCCTTGAGTGTCCACCACAGACACGGGGCGGTTCATATTACAATAGATTTCCATTCTAAATAAGCCCCTAATTAAAAGTAATACCCCGTCTCCATCTGCTCATATTTGCTCCAAACCTTTTATGCCTTTGGGCTCGATTTCTCAGGTTTGGTCCATGCCCCGGAAAGTCTGAAGTGTTTGGCCAGGAGGTAGAGTGGGAGAATAAACTTTCTTTTCTTTTTTTTTTCAAATCAATCTTTGAAAGTAAATTAGCTGAAAATCACTTTAGATGTCTATCTGCATACTCTGAATGTTACTAGATCGAAAGAACAGCTCTTTGTTCAAAGACGGAACCGAGCAGGAAGGCACTGAACAGATGTTGACGCAGATGCTATCTATTAAATTCGTAATTTCAGATTGACGAGTATAACTCAGAGTGTGACGAGGTCATTGCCCAATGGTGCTGTGCGTTGACTTGTACGTGATGGGGGAAGCAGGATGCGTATGGGGCAATGCAGAAAGTGCAAGCTGTGGTTGCTTTTGCTTCATATTCAGCACCGACTGTCCGTGTGCCTCCTTGAGAGGGAAGAAACTCAACTTTGCTCAATATGATAATGACACAGCCTGGGCATGAAGAAATGTCCCCTTTGCTTTACACAACTTGTTAACTTTCTAAGCAATTTGCAACGCGGAGGGAAAATCCCATCAATATATGCATTCTAAGATCTCCCACTTCGCTCCTGTCTCTCTCCTTACCGGCACCATCCTTCAGTAGAACAGATCAAGACAGTCATTCACGGGAAAGACAAATTTTAGAGCAACCGGCCACGGGAAATGCTTGCACAGCGTCACACAGACCCACTTCTCCATGCGTCTCACCCCAAGTTCAACCATGTTTACTGTTTCAGGTGCCCCTCAGAGGGAAGTTCTGTGTACTCTGAGGATCTGGCAGGCACGTTTTGGAAACACAATGCTGATTGCTCTAAGAGCAATCTTGCTGGCAAAGGGACTGGATAAAGTTCCCCTCACTCACTTGTGCAAACTGTCAGGGCCACGGTTGTCCTCAGCATTTCACTTGGTCTTAGAAGGAAGTCAGCCATGCATGATGGCCTGGATGGTGCCATTTCCAGGCCTCCCCACCCATGTGATACTGGAGAGGCCTCTCTGGTAGCGAAGCCACTTGCTACCTTCTTGGGGGCGTGGTCAGGATTGGGAGAAAGCAGTGAGAAGTGGCACAGTGGGCTGAAAATCAGCTTGATCTTGGCCAAGACCCTGGAAAGATCTGTCCTTCTTACCTAACAGCTCAGAACCACTGTTTCCTTGATTTGGTCCCTTCTCCAACACTGACAGATAACAAATGAGTCACTGTGTTCTCAAAAGCAAAAGATGCTGACACATAGCACCTTTGGGGGAACAGAAGCATGTTCCTTCCTCTCTCCTCTTTGAATTCTCAAGTCGAAGGTTTGCCAGGGGAAGTTGGCAGTGTTACTCTGTGAAAGGCCAACTTACTCAGACAAAGCTCAGAGACAATGATTCTCCCAGCCCTCCCCACCATAGACCTGCCTATCCTCACAAGGCATAGAGCCTATCTCAAACACTGTCCATGCCATCATGGGGATTCATGCAACAACCAGAACTTTCTAGAATGTTCCTAATTTTGAAAGACTGTTACAGGATATCAACATGTCATAGTATTTGATAATTAAAAAACAAAGATATAGATTTATACATGTCTAAACAAACAAAAACAGGGTATAGAATTATCAATTTATGAAAGCAGAAGGCCCTATCGGCCATTCCATCACAGGATTGCGTTGAAAAGGCTTTGTGGAACACTTAAAACTTGCCATGGACTGGTCTGGGATAAGCTGGGTTTGTGCAAGTTCATGTTTACCTGCTTGTGTACCAATTCAAATAGAAGACACAAGAACTGTAAGCTGTAGCTATGATCTGAGACTTTCTCCATCTGTCCTTTCCTAAACCAACTTGTCTACAGTCTTAGCTTTCTTTGCCCACATTCTATTAACTTTGACCCCCGTCGACCACTAAAACCCTAGCAGCCATGACTGGCCCTGAGCTTCTGGGCCTACATCATTGTCCTCCAAGACTGTCCTTCAAACTGAATGTGCCCATTTCTATAAAAACCCTGTCTGCTTCCTAAAATGCAGGTCAAGCAGCAGTTCTGCAGCTTTCCTGCTATGATATTTGCAGCAAAGCTACTTATGGAGTCCAGCAATGCATATGGGACTCACCCCATGATTGACATGTGAGCTGTGTGGGTATTTGATTCATTCAGCTGAGGTTAATGGGCTGTAAGTAAAGGCACTGAGTTTTTACCTTTGCCTCTCTTGAGCAGATGCCAATAGCAATGGAGATGCTCCAGAGGGGAAGCCTGGGATGCTGAGTGACATCAGATGGCTAACTCCTGTTCTGACATGAACCAAATCTGTGGCCTTTAGTAGTTACTTACTGTAATCTTAATTTCTTTCTTTAGTTTTACACTGTGAATCTTGAAAAGATGACTGAGTTACTACCAAAGTCTATGAAAACATTGCTTCACTCATTTATTTATTCCAGAAATTTCTGTTAAATACCTATAGCTAAGCACCTATAGCACGTTTGTTTCAATGCTAGGTTTCTAAAACTCTGCTCAGAAAAAGAACCCCTCCCCAGCACACTCACGTTTATTTTCTGCTGTTTATAGTCTATCACATTGTAACAGTGCACTAATACACATCAAAACAGATAACCCCAGGAAATACACACACACACACACACACACACACACACGAACTTCTGAGGTCTCTCTGAGTACTAAGGCAAGGACCCAAGGTTCTTCCATTCTTGGGACTCTTTCACATTCAGTGTTGGGCTTTTCAGGTTGATGACAGACTGCAACCTGTAAGCCGAACAAGCCTTTAATTCCTCAAGTTGGTTTAGCGTTTGTTCTCATGAAATTCACTGTGTGTTTGGAGAGAAAGTGTTTTATCGTAGTGACAGAAAAGCAAGCTAGGAGAAAGGTGTGTTCATATGTTTGTGTATGCTAAAGACATTAGATCTTGCTTGTTTTACCTTGGCTCACTTAGACATTTGTCTCCTTTAGTGAATTATGAACTATGCAAAAAAGCAAGGCTTAGAGGGTTTGTCCCACAGTAGGTGCTAAGTGAAAGGCGTTATGTTGAGGTTGTAACTCGAGTCACTTGAAACGACTTACGGTAAAATAGGCCAGAGTCTACCAACTGTCTACATGCAGAGCTGTGGATAGGGGCTGGGGAGTTGGTTCTCCTGAGTTACCAGTGTAGTACATCCTTACACAGAAGACAGATAGGGGAAAAAGCATCACATATAGGACGGGGGGGGGTCTAATGAGCACTTCCTCTAACTGCACTAATCTATAGTGTAGGTGTTTAGTAAGTGTGGGGCTGGGTAGAATGGAACTGTAAAGCCCTAAATTAGCATTGCTGAGAGCAACTTGGGCAGCAAAGATCTTGGCCTTCCCAGGAACTGGATGCTCAGACACACACCCCCACCCCCGCACCATGAACTATCAAAATCAATCAAAATCAAACAAGTCTCCTGAGGATGATTAATCCTTGGTGAGTAGGTGCCAGGGGGTAAATGATGTGTCAATAATCCTATAGTGGGCTCTAATAGGCCAGGCCCAGTGGGAAGTGTTGGTAAAGCAAAGGGAGAGCCAGGCGTGTCTTGATGCAACATAGAGGTGTTAGCTTAGCCTACGAATATTTTTCTTGGATAATAATGAAAATCTTGATGGAAGGATCTTCTCATCCCTCTTGTGCTGATGCCTAGCCACCTCTAGGCTGACAAGGGGAAGAAACTCAATGCTGTTTACTATCCTTTGTGGGGGACTAACAATCATTTTAAATTCTGACTCATTCTTTCATGTAATAGGACTACCGACTACAGACTCAAAGCAAATGGCAATAAAGATATAGCATTTGTTCTCATGAAATTCACTCTGTGTTTGGAGAGAAAGACAGTAATCCTACAGGCATGGGTGACAACTGACCATGGTCACTGCTCTGTAAAGAAGTCAGGAAACACCTTGGAGCCTGCTTAGTCAGGGAAAGGTTTTCAAAAAACAAAAACAACAACAAAAAAACCTGCAGTCTGATGGAAGGAAATACCTAGCTATGAGAAAGCTGCTGTGTGTTCCAGGCAAGGAAAATGGCATGTGATCTTTGGAGATCCAGGGAGAGAAGGGGATCAGGGTTTGAACCCAAGCAAGATGTGCACAGAAGTGGGGCTCAGTCTGACCTGAGGCCCCCTAAAAAGAAAGGACAGTGGAGCACTTCCTTGATTTCATATTTCAGGGTTCACACAAGTCCTCATGACCTTTGGGACCCCATATGAATGATACAGAGTGTACCCGCAGCTGTAGAAGACACAGGAGCTGCTGTACTTACCAAGCAGAACCTGCAGAGCATCATCTCCCATAGGAGGGTGAAACATGGGTCAGAACCAGGTCCCTGAGGAACTTTTCTCCCTATTCCTTGCTATTCTCATCAGTCAATCACAAGTGCTCAAACTAGAATTAAAGGGTCCTTACCAGAGCGCATAGCAAGAGAGGCTGCAGGATCCAGTGGCCGGCAGAGACAGGCCTACCCACAGCTGGCCTGAGGGAAAGGCCTGGGCTAAGAAACCAGCTTAGCAGCCAGGTCGTTCATCATCGGGTTATAAGTTCATCTAAGATAAATATATGGCTCCTAATAAAAACAGACATCCAGACAAGGAGGCTCTTTAACAATGAACAAGACTCATGCTTCCTTCGCTCTGGCAGGCATCATAGGCATTGTTCCAGGCCATTTCCCTTAGAGCCCAAAGATGATAAAAGGAAGGATTCATTTTCTTCAGAGTGTCTCCTACGTAATTACCCCAGGGCACTGGGATCATTTTCAGTCTTGTTTTGTTACAAGTAAATAAATTCTAAGCAAATAAATGTCCTAAAGGCTAGTATAGCTTAGCCAAAGTGCCACTTGTGTGGTAACGTAGACCAATAAGACCCAGACTGCTCAAAGACACATCTAGAAAGGCCTTCCTGAGGCAAGAATGTCATGCTGAAGCCCACATTGTGAGTTTGTTTGACTTGGCATTTACTGAAATAGCACTTGTTCTTCGGGTATAATTCAGATATAAATCCAATGTTATTCATCTAAAGCCTGAGCCTAGTCATTAAAACTCAGGCAAGAGTTTCCCATTCTTCCTGGATCAGATTCCACTGCATGAATGGAGAAAGCTGGTTCCATGAAGATAGCCACCCCCCATTATCACAAATGTGGCCCAAAGGCAGCTCGAGTCAAAAGGGAGGCCTCTTTCTATGTGAGAACTGACTTAACCAAGCAGTAGCTCTGCGATGTGCAGGCTCATTAGTCAGATCTCAGTTGGAAGATATTCTAGAACTATTTCTTGACCTCTGTCTGGAAATTTTGGTTTCATTTCCATCATCTGTATAGTATATTTGAAGTTGTGTATATGTCAGTGAGTGAGTGTGTGTGTGTGTGTGTGTATGACTGTGTGTGTGTGTGTGTATGTGTGTGTGTGACTAAACAACACCTCCCCACATAGACCCAGCAGTAGTGAGGCTGTAATAGATGCATGCGTCTTTCATCCCAAAAGTTTCCAAGCAGACTCAGGCAGAAATCTACCAGTTGTTTAGCTTGGGCCCCCTGAGGTGGTGAAAACATGACTTTTCATGAACTTAAAAGCAGTGCAAAACTTTCCAGAGAGCGATAACCTAATTCTGAGCGTGTTGGCATATGCGACTCTTCAAGTTCCAACAGCTTTCCTCTGCCGCTGTAGAGGGTGCACAGGAAAGGCCTGGGCCCAGCCCTACAGAGACAGAGGATGGCAGGATCTGAACTTCCCTCCTGTGGCAAGTGGTGGTGGGCAGGTCAGGGATTCAACAACATCCACATTGACTGGACCTGCTGGCTCTGGAAGGTTGCGGTTGTCAATTTCTGAAAGACTTTTAAGCCCTACCTGATGCTGGAAACCAAGGAGAATGAGAGAGAGAGGAGGTGGTGAGTCACCAAGATGACTGGAAGATTGGGCTGACATTTATGTCTGAGATTTGTCTTGATAAGAACTGCTGAGGAGAGGAAAAGTCTGATATGTGTTCCTTTCCCTTCAAAAACAGCCATTCTTGACCCCCTTGTGACCTTTCATTGGATCAGCAGGCGGGTATCAGACCCCAGACTGGAAGGGGATGCAATGGTGAGGACAGGGAAGGGGGAAGGAATCGCATTCAGGCAACCTCTTGAGTCACAACTTTTCAGAGTTCATTTATCTTTGGTATTTCTCCATGCTAACTACGAGAGACCAGCCTAAGAGCTGGGACATCATCCTACAGGAAGGAACAAGGCCCTCTGCTCAGCTAGGCACTCTCCATAAACTCCCCGCCCCCACACACAGCATAAAGAGGCTTTTAGACATAAAGCAAAGAATAACCAGTCTACAGTCCACAACTCCAGAGAACCTAGACAACAAAGAAGACCCCAAGAGAGAAATACATGCATCGGCCTAGGAAGGGGTAAAAGGCAGGATATCCTGAGTAAATTGGGAGCTGAAGGACAGGAGGGGAGGGTGGAAGGGGAGAGGGGAGGAAGGAAGGGAAGAAGGAGAAATGTATAGCTCAATTAAAAACAATAAAGTATAAAATAAAAAAAAGCACAGCATGAAGGACAGACAGCATGCCATCCCTATGCACAAAACTCGGCAGGGCAGCCATTCCCTACCACTTCCTACACAGCCAGCTCACAGCTCCGGCCACCTGTGCTGTCCCTTGCCACTCATCTTTAGGATCCAATCCTGATTCCACAGAGTTCTGCAGAAAGGAACATATCCGTGGCGTTTCTTTTTCTGTAGGAAAAAAAAAACCAAAAAAAAAAAACAAACAGTGATTGTGACATGCTCTAGCAAGGCTTACTTCACTATGAAAATGCCGCAAACTGGGCCCTATGAGGAAATGAGTGAGTTGCTTTTCAGGATGTTAAACGCAAACCCCACGTAGTTCAACGCAAGTGTAAGTAAAGCTGTCACTTCCTAAACGTTAGCTCACCCAGAAGCATTAGCCAAACTGCACCCCGTGTGTCCTTTGGTTTGCAGAATCTATCTGATAAAGTCATCAAACTAACAGGACACAGAGTGAAATCTATTACATCTTACTTGATCATAGCTGCAAATAACGCAGTTCTCAGAGAAATTGCCCACCCTCTCTGCCTTGGCAAACATAAGCAGGAAGGGAAAGAAATAAAGACAGGGGGGAAATGCTCATCTTTAACCTCATACTGGAATTCATGAGACTTATTTCTACCCAGTGGCACACGATGCCAGGAGAGCTTGGAAGCTGAGCAAAAGACAGATGCGAGCTGCCTTAATCCTGCTAGGAATGACTGGAGGGGATGGGAGCAAGCCAACACTTCTCATCCACCATGGTTTAAATGGGCTTGAAGGTCCTGCTCCACATATGGAGATTTTTACATGGTTCTCAGTAGCTTATGTGTGCTACCTATTCTCTATATTTGAATTTTGTTTCCTCTGAAACAGCGTTCAGGGCTTTATTGCTATTTGTTTGTGGAACTTGGGTTTGATTTTGTTCTTACTGTTCATTGTTTAGCTTGGAATTGAAGATGTCTAAGTTGGAGAAGAAGCGTATTGCCAGGTGTGGCAAGGCTTTTCCCAAAAGTAGCTGTCCACAGAGGAGAATCCGCACGTTCTCTCTATTAAAGGAAACAATGGTTTATAACCCCTTGGGCAAAGAGCCACTGGTTTCCAGTCTCCTATCAAGGTGAAGATTTCAATCACACATTAAGCCCAGCCTTCCTTGACTGTCCACCTACCTCTCTTCTATCACCCAGCCATATTCCTGAACCCCAAGTTTCAAGCAGGTAAGAAGACAGAGAATGAAGAATATTCAAAACTCTAGAGTTCCTTCCTCTCGGGTGATTGCTTTGAACTTTCAAACCAGAAGGGTTTTCATCAAAGCTGGAACCCATTTCGCTACTTCTGCCCATTAGTTAACAGATTTTATCAATTACACCCAAGCTTTACATGGCAGGGCTACTGGGTAGCCTGTGCATAAGAGTTCTTTATCATATATATTTGCTTCAGCAAAAAAAAGGGGTTTATTATCTGGTAGGAAAGCAAGAAAGGGGCCAGGCATGATTGTGCATACCTGTATTCCCAGTACTCAGGAGGCTGAAGCAGGGGAATCATGACTACAAAGCAGCCTGGGCTATAGAAGAAGGCTCTGCCTTAAAGTAACAGAACAGCTAGAAAAGCTACTGATATAAGTGGTTTGTGGTGGGGGCTTTATTTAGGGAGGCTTTGTGTATATATATAGCTATCTTTATATATAGCGACTGTCTTCGCTGGCCTGGGAATGATGGGGAAGCCATTCCTGACATGTGGGGCTTTCCTTGTGGAAGAAAGTCACCAGTAAAATGGAACTGGGCATGTATAGACACAGACGGGTAAGTTCCAAAACTCCATATTCATGCCTTTCCGACAAGTGTGCCTTGGCCCATTCACCTCAGCTAGGTCTCTGTAGGCACAGTCTGTGGCCCTTGACACCTAGGAACTTCCTAGACCCCTGGTCTCCCTGCTCAGCTTCTCTCTAGAGTTTGTCCTTGGGCAGACCACCATTGTTTCTGTCCCTGTCTTTCCCTCAGTGATTTCCATTCACACACCTAGCTCAGTCCTAGCCTTCAGCCCCAGTAGTTCTTTCTGACTGGCTGTCTTCGTCCTCCATCCTTCTGGCGCCCTAAGCCTAACACAAACTAAACCAAAGTCAGTGCTGCCCATCACCATTCCTTTCTCTTTGATACATGGAGTTTGTGAAAACAGTAATCATCCTCCCCTATTTTTTCCCAAACTTCAGATTCCTCTTCTCAGCCTCCTTCTCCTCCATCTGCTTCCCCTTAAGCCTTCTTATACCCATGGTAGAGAATTCATCCTCTGGACCTTCAGCCCATTGGCCCCAAGTCATACGAATCTCTCTCCTGCCCTGCCTCCCTTCATCTCCCATCCGGGACTAATTCAACTACTGCTGTCAGAGCCCTGATCAGCTTTGCTCCTCTGCTGAATACTTGTGACAAACAGCCCTTCCTCTGTCTCCATAAGCCCAGCGTTCCACACACACTGGGAGTCCAAATGGGTCCTCCAGGAAGTACTGTCTGCCCCTTGTATCCAAAGTCCCCAATCTCTTGGCTCTCCTGTTCTACTTGAGAGCATATTTATTTTTATATACTTTAGTCTTCTCTTCTGGGCTAGAATGTCCTCAAGGGCAAAAATTGTATACAATTTCCCTTTCATTCCTTCTTTACATAATTAACGACCAATTAAAATTCAGATCAGGTTGACTTGATGGTCCTTTGAATGCATATTTTGATTGACTTCTGGGAGTTTCCTTCCTCCATAGCCTCAATGTGTTCTACCTACTTCTTTTTGGACTGGTCAGCCATTTCCTGAGAGCTTCGCGCTGCCAGTCCCCTGC
>LOEQ01001426.1:24740-38643 GCA_001685075.1 Bramus lutescens
CAAAAGGCCATTAGAGGCTGGCGGGGCCCAGGGAAACGTCCTTTGCCCCCATGAAGCTGAGAAATGGAAATTCCTCGGAGGTGCAGCCCGAATTCCTTCCGCGCCCTCTGTCTTCACCTTCATAATTAGCACAGCTTTTCAACGGAGGACAACGTCAAACTTGAGCAGGCATCTATCTCTTCCACACTCACGGGCTAGATAGGGTTCTGGGCGTGCTGTTTGTTGACCCAGTAAAGAGTGACCTGCAGAAGTTTGGGGGAGGCGCAACTGATGTATTTGGAGGTTTATTTCTCACCTCCACTTTCTCCCTCAGGAACTACAGCTTCTGGTGTAGAACCCCAGGTCTCAAACACCACAGGGAGAGTACATGTAATCAAGAGAAAGTCCCCTACGGATAATGCCTATATTGGACTTGAAGTTCAGGACACCGACACCCCAACCCTTAGCTGTGTTCCCAGCTGGACTCTGCTATGTTTTCAGATGTAAGAGTCTTTACAAGGAGCACTTACTTTGTCCAGTAAAGGTTCTACCATGTTATAACAAAAATAGTTCAGAATAGGGGAGGCACATCAGGGCGTGAGCACCAGCCGGAGTGCTGGGACAGGGATTCTGAAGAGCTCTATTGTGCCAAACACAGCTCCTTTGGTGTTTGAATGGTTAGGAGGCCCAGGGTTTTCAGGGCAGAGTTGGGCCAAAAAGTCTTAAGAAGTGGATCGTTTATTTGCTACCGTCATAGGTGACAGGTGGAAGGGGGTCCTTGACCTTAGGGACCACACAAGGCAATGCAGGAGATGCACAGCAGTCAAATGATCACACAGACTTAAGAGTCTGGTGCAAGCTAGAATTACTAAATTTAAAACCATGTCTATAAAAATTATCCAAAAGACAGACGTTCCTTGTGAGAGCACATACAATATTAGATTGATGGGCAACACTTCCTTGCTGTAAGCATGACTCAGGCTGAAATAGGAGGAAGCTTTGAAGTAAATAAGTCAGTGAGGGAATGTGTATTCTGAACAGACAGAAAACCAAGTATAAGCGGCAGATGATAGCAAGACCTAGAAGAGAAACAGGGATAGAAATCAGAGAATGGAGAACTGTTTGAGAGGAAAGAGGAATTTGTATAAGGCCAGCTAATCTGGGACCGTGATGAACTGTCTATCCCAGGAGCAAAAGTGTGTCACTCAGATTCAAAGCAGTAAGGAGACAGTAGCAAATGACCCTTCCCAAAGCCCCAGTGACTGATGCCTGCAAAATGCTTAAGTCTGCACTAGGAAACTGGTGGGACCATATCACCAGTCAATACCAGGGACCAGGGAGGTCTAGCATTCATGAAGCAGATGTGGTGGTGTACCCCTCTAACCACAGCATTTAAGAGATGGGTGATAAAAGTAAGAGGATCATAGGTTCGAGGCCAATCTGGGCTACATAGCAAGACCCTTTCCAAATATTAAATATTTGTGCTGTGCACATTGCATTGGATGCTAATCTGTCATCCTTAGGAGGAAAAGCACTCTTTTAGGGCTCGATGGTTCCCATATAAATGCAAACCAAGTGATTGGGTGAATGGAAAAAGCCCACAGAGGTTAAAGATAATGTGATCTTAGTGTTTTCCTTTGACCACCACATCCCTAAGAACCAAGTGACTGACCGAGCACTGCTATTCATTGCCTCACTGATGCTCAACAGCTTCAGGAGAAGGTTTTATTGACAGATAGGGACATGAATGAACAGAGAAGCCATTTGCTAAGGAATTTCCAACTCAGGATTAGGTGGCAGATATCAATAGTTCTTCCACATTTACACTTAACCATGGTATTGCTCCATGGTCTGTTCTGGGCATTTAAATCAGATGTCATCTTGCCCATTCAGAATGATGGCTGATGTCACACACTCATGCAGGAATTTTTGCTGTTAGATGTAACAGAATGCAGCATGAGCTTTGATGTTGTAAGGAGTCCATTAGTTTGTTTCCAGGCCACCCAGCAACTCAGACCTGAAATAATTACACAAAATTGTGTTAATTAAATCACTGCTTGGCCCATTAGCTCTAGCTTCTTATTGGCTAACTCTTACATCTTAATTTAACCCAACTCTATTAATCTGTGCATAACCATGAGGCTGTGGCCTACCAGCAAAGTTTCAGCACATCTGTCCCCAGCAGCAGCTCCATGACTTCTCCCTGACTCCACCTTCTTCCTTCCAGCATTCAGTTTAGTTTAGTTCCCCACCTAACTAAGTTCTGCTATGCTATAGGCCAAGCAAGTTTCTTTATTTATTAATGATAATCACAGCATACAGATGGGAATCCCACATCACTTCAGAGCTACATAATACAACCTTTTATATATTTTTTTATTAAAAAATCTCTAGAATGGGCAAAGCTGTTAGCTAACTTTTATGAGTGTGCCAGGTATTGTGTTTGATTCCTTGAACACATTTAATCCTAAAAGACACTGATTTAAAAGGTAAAAATGCTATCCACATTGCATACAGATATATTGAGACTGACACGAATCAAGAAAAAGTCTCAGGATGATTGAAAACCAGAGAAAGACAAGTAACTCACAAGGGGAAAGAAGAATAATAGTAAAGTTTAGTAACACTCATGAACACACACACGCACATGTACACATACATACACACACACCCATACAAAGCAAAAACAAATAAACAAACGAACAATGCGGACCCTGTTTTGCATTGGTCAACTACTCCTGGATATAGGCCTGCCAGAGATAAGGGAGGAGTTGATGAAACAGAAAGAATGTGATCAAAATGCATTGCATAAAAAAAATTTAATAAAAAATCAATCAATTAAAGAAAAAGATAATGTCAAATGTGCATGAAAGTGGGGATTGGTCTGAAATGGAGAGCAAGCCGTGGGAAGACATGAGGCCCTGTGGATTGAAAATGACCCTAAAGCATCGGACTCTGTCTGCAGAACAGTTCAGTGTCCCAGCGCCAGGCCAGATGGGCAAACTCATCCCACTTTTTGGAGTTGTTTTGACATTAAAATGTGAACATTCCGCAAACAAGGAGGGAATTAGAGACTCTGAGGAATGTTAACTCCATAGCCAACAGAGCAGGTTAAATATTCATTAAGGAGCTTTCATTTCCAATGATCACTTTTCCATAGCAATCTCTAAACCAGGGAGCAGCACGAAGAGAAAGAAATTCTCACCTAGTCCCTTTCTGAATTTGTCACAGAGAAGAGGTATCAAGGCTTTCAGCCTCTTCTGGTGTAAGGTGGACTCGAGCACAGGTTTCTCTGGCCACTTACTCATGGGTTGAGGCCAAGCTGGCTTGGTCATGAGCCAGTATTCAGCTCTCTCTAGCACACAGCTACAGATCCTGTACACACATCTTTTCCCAAATGCAGAGCTTTCTCCTGGATTACAACTTCATTATCACTTTTATTAAATCCAAGGAACAAATGTTCAACACCAGAATCAGTGCAGTGTCTGAAACCCAACCCAGGAAGTCTCCACGGACGAAGTGATGCCAGCCCGTATGTAGAGAATCATTCATTCCCATCATTTCCAGATGTCATCTGCTGTGTCCTCTCTGGTTCCCCATCTACAGTAGGAGCTGCTTTGGCTCTCTTGAGTGGGTGGCAGGTGTGTGGGGGGTTGGTACGAAGAGCCTTGCTGTTGGGGTGAATGGGTTCATCCCACTGCCTTTGGAGAGAATTTTCTGCTGGTTCAAGAGACTTGATGGCCTAACTGTTCTAACGACTTTGTACATTTAATCACAACCTCTTCAATCCTTTGAGTACCCACTTGTTAGCTATGGATCCAGAAACCCAGGACACATTAGAGGATGGTCAGTTTAGCTAGGCTTCAGGTTTAGGCTTTCCTTCTAATTGCACAAAGCACATTTTAACACCTTGCAGGGTAGAGGCTGTTTTGATAAATATATTATTTAATCAATGTTAACTGATGTATTGGTGCCCCTACATACTTGCTAGTTGACCAGTTTCACTGGGGGAGAATATTTGAAAAACAGAGGGGTAGGTTGCAGAGGAGGAAGAAAGCAAAGAGAAAGGAGGGAAGGGGAGGGAAAAGGGGAAGAGACAAGACTAGATGAGACAGAGACTCAAGCACAGATCATAGGGCACCACACAGGGCACTAAGACAAACCAAGTGGAGTTAGATGCAGGGTCAGCTTGGGAAGCTTGGGAGTGCTGCCATCTGAATGGTGATATCACTCAATCTAAGAGTAAATAAAGAAACAAGGAAGAACTGGGATCATCTCAGGAAACACAACATTTACAGATAGACCCTATGGTCCCTTTTCCCACCTCTCTCTCCATGTGTATAAATGCAGTAACTTCTTTCCCCTACTTCAAGGAAGTGATTGAGAAGCTATGTGACTCGGTCTTGAAATTCACGAAGTGCTTCCCTCCGCTTTACATTTCTTTTCCTATATTTGTTCCTGAGTAATTATTCTTTGGATAAGCTTTAAACTATTTCACATCTAAATTAAAGTCGCATATTGAAGACATATAGAAATGCAACTAATTTTTGTATATTCACTTCGTAGTGAATGGCAAGTGAGTCAGTTGAATTCCATTATTTGTTTTAATAGTATAATCTATAGAGCCTTCCAGTTCTTGATACACTGCAAAATTTACATTGATTTTTCTTGCCTTATTGTACTAGTGACTGAACAGTGCAATACTGAATCATAGCAGTGATAATTGCTGTCACTGCTTCATCCCCAGTGCCAGATAGGAACCTTTCAATATTTTACAACTAGTGTTTTCCATACAATTAAACTTTTGAGGATTTTATATGTGAGTATTGAATTTATACATTTTGGTATCTTCCTCTGGCCACTCCCTCTCAAATTCATGACATCTTTAATTATTATTGTTTACATATTACTTATATGCACATATGTGTATATACATACAACCTGCTGAGCCCATTTGGTGTTGCTCCCAAGTGCATGTGTTTAGACCTTACTGCTTGGGACTGGATAACCTATCAGAGGGCTCATCCCCAGAAAAGACTGAGTCTTGCTCTCTCTGCATCCCTAAGTTGTCCATAGATCTTCATCTATGAGTGGAGCCTTGTGAAATTCCCCCATCCATTTGGTATGTCAACTGGTGTTGTCACTGTAAAGATCTCCTCATGAAATTTTTAGGGCCAAAGAGCTTGCTTTAATTTTATTCGTAAACCAATGTTGAATTGCACCAGATACGCCCTGCACCCATTAACAAACAAAAGCACATACTTTTTCTTCTTTATTTGGCCTATTAAACTGCCTGTTATAAAATGCTAAACCAACTTTACCTTTTTAGTTTTATTTTAATTGTGTCTGTTATTCTGTGTGTGTGTGCATGATATGGGGGGGGATCATGTGGACCCCAGCACCTTTGTGGCAGTCAAAAGGACAATGTTATGTGGAGTTTGTTCTCCCTTTGCACCTTATGTGGGGTTCTAAGAATCGAATGCAGATCACCAGGTTTACGCAGCAAGCTCCTTGGCTGGCTGAAATATCTTATCTGGCTGGCCCAATAGTGAATTCTTCAACTCAAGTTTCTAATAATACAAAATAATTTCAAGTTCCACTAGATTCATTTTGCTAAGATTCTGGTTAGTATTTTTACATATTTAACAATGAGAGAGGTTAACCTGCAGAATTTTTTTCAGTATATATATATTTTAATTTTGGTAATTAAGTTTACTGTACTCAAAAGAAACACTAACAAGAGTTTTGCCTCTTCTTCTCTGGGAAGTTTGTGATCAATCCTCCATCATATTTTTATATCTAGCACCTAATATCTGCCCAATAAACCCTTATTTAATTAATGAACCATTTAATAATGAATAAATGGAAAATTAGCGATGTCCAAGAGCAAGAAAAATCCTGCTCTCTCTCCAGTGGTGTGAGCAAATGTGCTCAGACACAGGCAGGATTGTCTTCTCAGAGTGGAATGCCTGCTGTTTTTAGGATCGAGTAGTTACAACACAGTCCATATGGACTGCAAGCCAAAATATTTATGAGCTGATCCTTTTTAGGAAAACTCTCCCAACTCCTCCTCTAAGCGCACTATTCAATATATAGCTGGACAGTGGCCAGAATGTGCCCAGCCAGGGAAACCTATGGGAAGGAAATAGCTTCCATCTCACCCATGAAGGAAAGGAGGGTGCTACAAAGGCGGATGGCTGGTGCCACGAGCAACACTCCATTTTTTCCATGACACCTGTTTAGGTCTATTATCAGGGGCCACAGTATGAAGGGACATGTGTCTACAATTGACACTCTGTTCGGAATCACTATGTATTGTCCAGCTGTCCCCTTCTCCCCAGGGGCTTTGGTTAAATCTTTCCCTGAATTTCAGGGCTTTCATTGCCTCTTTCTTTGTTGTTCCAATAGCAGGAATTCACTGAACTCACATAAAACAGTGAATGAGCCCATGTGGATCTTCGGATGATGGTAGCAATTCAGCAGATGCCTGGGGCCTAACAAAGGCTCACATTCAACTGATCTGACTTCTTTCTTCTTAAAACGAAGAATTCCTAATGCTTGAGCCATTCATTGTGCAGCTGAGTGGAAGGTCTTCACCGTTGAAAGATGCTTAGGCAACCCTTGTTTCCAGTTTCTAGTTTCCTTCCCACCCATTAGGAAGAGCATTCTTTCTTTAAAACGAAGAATTCTAGTGTCAATATATTTTTACAACACCAGAGTCTAAAGTATCCAAAATTGTCTTTAAATAAGCATGTCTGAAGCTTTCATGATGTTATTCATTTTTATACATATTATGGTCACGCAGAGCCTCAAGATGTTACAAATCTATAAATATTTTTTAAAAAACATAAATGAGCACCCGAAGATAGAGTCTGGTAGTCAATAAAACTTGGCAAGTAATTAATCATGTTTTTGATAGCTGGTGAATATCACTTTTAATAATTCAATATGATTTTTTGTATTATGTTAAGTGGAATGGTAATTATCTTTTATTAATGCATTATGAAACACTGAAAGCCAATTCCAGATAGAAATAAGGGAACATGAAAATAATTATCCATAAAATAACCAAGGAAGTCAGAGAGTGTCACTAAGTGTCCATTCCTTCCTAAAATTTATATAAGGAGATGGATAGAATCCTGGAGAGAAATACGTTTTTAGAAAATATATATAATTCAGATTTGTACTAAAGATAAAATAAAGTGTTTTCTTTGCAAAATACCTTTTTTGGAATGGGTTTTCTACATTATTCTAGAGGTATTAGATGTGTGCATACACACATATGCACAAACACATGCACAAATGTCTACTTATCCCTTCAAATCATAGTATATTGTGGATTACTCTGAGACACAGAATAGTAATGGAGGCATGGGCCACTAATCGCAGCACTCAGGAGTCTGAGACAACAGGCCTGCTACAAGCTGGAAGCCATGCGAGGCTGGATACAGAATAAATGCAAGGGTGTATGTGTGAGTGTGTATGTGTGCAAGAGTTATGTGGGCATGTACATATGAGTGTGTATTGTGTATATCTATATATGTATAAATGTACATATGTGTAATATGTATGTAGAGAGAGCAATCTTGATACACTTACTGTTGCATTCAATTTATAAAATTTGCATTTAATTTTAACTTTATGGAATATCTTGTTCGTTTAAAAAGTATGTCTTAAAATACAATCAATTAAAGTAACAATTTAAGGGAAAGAATAAGTAAATGAATTAGGAGTGTGAGTGTACAATTTACCTAAGGCAGTCCTGATTCTATTAAACAAAAGGGAGTTGTAAAAGAGGCACAGAGTAAGAAGAATAAAAGTGTCTGAGGTCCTGGTGCAGTGACCTTAAATAAATTGATGAACCCATGAATATCAAACTCTGGACCTGGACAAAAGAGCAGAATAGAAGGCCCCAGCTAATGAAGAAGATTCATGCACAAAGAAAGTATAGCGTATCGAGGCGAGTGATTTTAGTCAATTGAAAAGTATCACATATGTACAATATTTGCGGATGACATCAACTGACATTAGTAGAAATTACTGAGTAATTTCTTGCAGAGACATTTGTCATAGTACTGACTGCATTTTCTATCCCTGGAGCTAAGAATGCTCTAGGAGCAACTGCCTCATGTTCTGAAAGCAGCCACGTGAGAGCTCTGCTACCTGACAATGGCATCACTTACTCTTTTGGCAGCTTTAGATAGACACTGGTGCTGAGCTGTAAAACTTGTCAATAATGTAGAGGATCAGGCATTGTGTATCAGCAGGAACTCATGGACTATAAGTGGAGAATAATTCTACAATACCAATCAAGTATTAAATCACCTCATTTCTTAATACAGGCCTTATACTTTTAGAAATGTCTTTATGTTTATATTACCTAAGCATACTATTTTTACTTTTTCTGGGTCAAATTAATGGATATTAACATCTTATTGGTGTGGAAAGTCCTTCTGTGTATGTGCTGCTTTTGCTGGTTAATGAATAAAGCGTCTTGGACTACAGCAGGGCAGAATAGAGTAAGGTGGGAATTCCAAAGAAGAGTTAGAGGAGAAAAGTAGACAGAATCAGAGAGAGGCCATGCACAGATGCTGGAACTTTACCAGTAGGCCACAACCTTGTGGAATATACTTAAGCTATTGGCCAAGCAGTGTGTTAATTAATACAGTTTCTGTGTGATTATTCGTGGCTGGGTGGCCAGGAAATGAACAAGCAGCCTCCGCCTACATCTTATTAATGATAAAGTTTTAATAGGTCTATTGAAAATAATTGTTTATTTCCTTAAAGTTGCATTTTATTTCTTAATAATTGGCTAAATAAATCCCACAGTTCAAACAATGGAATGCTTCATAGCTTTCTCTGTCAGCAGGAGAGCTTCTAAGACACTGAACAGGGAAAAACACATCACTATGTTCCGTTGGATTTTAGGAAACAAATAGGGTCCTGTTATGATGTTAACCCAAACTTGCTTGGTATTTACTGTGCAGCACAGCTTGGCCTCAACTGGGTGATAATCCTCCTGTCTCAGCCTTCAGAGTGTAGGGGTTGCTGTTCTACACCACCATACTTGTACCAGGACATTAAACAATTCACTATTATTTGAAGGAAGAGGTGGATATTTGCATCCGTGTGTGCATGGATGTGCACATAGCATACAACACCTCAGCAGAAGTGCGTGACAGATAAGGAGAGCAGGCAGCAAATGAGGAAACAGGGATACAATGTGAGGTTAACATGCTAAAGCCTCATGCATTTTAAACTTTGATTCACAAATGTTTACCTCTCAAAAATAATTGCTTGTGAACAAAATTGGCAGATGAACTTTTCTATTACATTTTCAGGTTACTGTGGATGTCTGGAACATTTCTTTAGAAAGCCCCAAACTAACAATAACTCGTAGCATTGTTTCTCAGAAAAATCAAACCTAATTGTTCTTATTTCCATTTCAATTTCCTTCATTTCCATTCTGGAAAGATGACCTTTGTTTCAAGGCAGCTAGTTTTCCAAAGGACAGGCATTTAGGACTTTCAGATGATAACAGAAGTGAGAACAAATGGACACAAGATTGCAAAAGTCCACAGTAGTGACAGTGCTGGGGGTGGGAGGGGAGGGGGTGGGGATCGGCATCATCCAAAGGAAGGGCAAGTCCAGCCCGCTGAAAGAACTATAGAAAAAGGGAAGTAAAACAGCACAGGCCTATTCGTGCTATCCCGGTTATGACTCAATGTTCTGTGTCCAGAAGTTCATAGACAAGAATCTTTAGTTTCACCGTTTAACTCAGCGTGGAAAGTATGTCAGTGCTTTGGCTGGAGGTCAGTGGGGATAAGATACACAAAGTAAGAACAGAGCGCGGCAGATCTGTAGCCATGAGCATCAGTGGAGGGAGAGGCGGCAAGAAAGGGTTTGGATCCAAGCCATCTATCTGTCTGGTCAGGTGTAAAAAGAAAGCAGAACTCTCCAGACTGTGGTGAACTAAACATCTACAGAATTGGCACGGTGCACTCCACCAAAGGTCCTAATCTAAACTGAAACAAGGTATCCTATTCTTATCAACGTAACTCTGGAATGGGGACTAGGAAGAAAAGCCTGGAAGGTGCCAGCTGGCATCCACCTGCTTGTGAGATGAAGAACTGCATCACATCAGAAGGCAGGGATGGGATAGCTGGAGCCCAAAGTTAGCAGCCAGGCAAAGCACTCAACTCAAACACATGGGACCAAGAAGTCAAACAGCAAGATCAAGTCCAGACCCAGCCACCAGGAGAAGGATGTAAGTTATCCCTAAGATGGTTCTGCACTCGCTACTCCTTTTGGTGTCTTATTTTCCTGTCTCAAAGAACTTAATAGGACAGTCCATTAAAGCTCCTTGATTGATGCGGCCAAAGGAGTGTCTCCTTATGCAAGCCTGATCTCAAGTACCGCCTCCAATACTTCTTACCATCCCTCCGTCTTCCAATATTCACTTTCCATACTCTACAATTAAAAGGCGGACACTTTTCCTGAAGTGGGCCACCATCATTTGAAACTCAACATCATCTTCTGAAGCCAAATGCACCATCATCCTTTCCCCTCTTACTCCATCATCCCTTCCCCTCCTACTCTATCATCCCTTCCCCTCCTACTCCATCATCCCTTCCCCTCCTACTCCATCATCACTTCCCCTCCTACTCCATCATCCCTTCCCCTCCTACTCCATCATCCCTTCCCCTCCTACTCCATCATCCCTTCCCCTCCTACTCTATCATGCTGATGTAACAAAGTATCTGAGCCAGGGTCATCTATAAGCAGCAGACCTTTCTCACAGTTCTGTAGTATAGAAAGTCCGAGGTCAAGTGGACAGCAGGCTTAGTGTATAAATAATAGCCCATCTCTCAGAAACGGCAAGGAGAGTCTCCAACTCTGATGTACCCGTGTTGATCAAAAGGATATCTTTAGTCACATTCTAGTGCCCTAACTGACCTATAGTTTGGGTAAAAATTTGGGTGCTAGCAAACCTTATTTTTTTAATTCAATGTCCTCCTAAGTCCCTCTGCATTGTTGATATCCAAAAAGCAACCCCCTGAGGGTGATAAGGCCAGCGTTTTGAGGTGAAGGTACCTGACTGTTCTAGACAATCTTTCCCTACAGACACCAAGGCAGCATCCACAGCCTGAAAAGCCATCACACCTTCTGAGATTACCACAAAGCACACATTCTATTTGTAAATCGCCATCACACACTTTTTCAGATGTCAAACCCTGGAAGACTCTAGTTCCCAGGGTTGGGGTTTCTCTTTTTTTAAGTTTTCTGCCTGAGAATTTCATACTCGAATATAATGGTTTTTGAGGAGGCTAAGATGTCTTTAACAGTCATGCGGTCCTGTAGAGAAAATGAAGCCTTCTGAAATCCCATCTTCTGAGAAATACCTAAAAGAAAACAAAATGGTTTAAGAAAGTTGAGGTGAAGGATTAGTAAGGACTCCACCAAAGCTTCATCCAAAGGATGCTTAAGCAGAGGAAATGGCTCCCTATCTGCTTCACTGAAAAGCATTCACCCAGAATTGGCTGTTTGAAGAAAAAAAAACATAAACATGGTATAAATACATTTACTATCCACATCTGCCAGAATGTCTAAAACTATGGTCCAGGGGTTGTTGCTATGAGTGTACAATGCTGATCAAAAAGCCAATATGACAACTGGGGCCTGTAATTCCAGCACTCAAGAGGCTGAGGCAGGAGGATCACCTACAAGTTTGACAACATCCAACATCTTGGGCTACATAGTGAATTTCAGGCCAGTCTGGGCTCAGAACATGAAAAAAAAAAGTCCAATATAACCTACTGTTCTATTCCATTCTATTTCTAGTTATTATTTTTATCTTTAAGATCAATGTAAAATGACCATCACACTTAAACACCCTTTGACTCTCAAAATATATTTCTATGAACACCCGTGTCAATATATCACAGGGTTCCCCACAACAGTATACACAATGTTTATATCTTCTCTATTGGTTAAATGTAAATTCAATTCAGTGTTTTGGGGGAAAAAAAGAATGCTTAAAATAGAATGATGTTCTCCCTAACATTCTTAAACTGGGGCCACCTGTTGGGTTGCTCTGTTATTTTCTGAACCCTGTGCCTTCCAACTATAACAGCAACTCAGAAATGGGGCAAACTATCTAGCCGCTCTATTCAAGTTTAATGAACTTTAACAACAACAACAAAAAAAGTGAAGCAGAGTCTTACAGACTTTCAAGAAACTACCCTAAATGGATTTCAGAAGACACCCTCCTAAAGCCCACTGCATTTAAAGATTGGTACAAGAGCAATTGTTACACATCTGTAACCAAAACTTAGCATTTAGCATCAACCTAAAACACCTGAGAATAATCTTCCAAAATATGTTCCTCTAGACCCTCTGTAAAAGCTGTAACAGAATAAAAGTAATTTATTATAGAACTCCAGCACGGAAGAGAATGTGGATATGGTGTGTGGTTGTTATCCTGGAGACTGGCATTCTTCTGTTGGCATAATTGTAATAGGAAATTAAACAATATGCAGAGCCACGAATGGCATTTTAGGTGGTGGCGTCTGGACTCACACTGTGCTGGACGAATATTGAGCTTGGACTGAAGCCTAACTTAGCCGTTTCTGGTTCTGTGACTCTGGGCAAGTAATTTGACATCTCTGCGCTTCGGTTATTTTTTTTTTCTGCAAAATAATATCATCTCCCTGACACAAGCCTGTTTTTAGGACGTAACAGGATACTATAAGTGAAAACATCTTAGGAAATGCAAAATTCTTATCCTAAGAGAATATCCTCATTGCTGGGCTAATTGAGCCAAGGATGGACACAGTACTCAGACCACTGAACTATTTATTCCTCAACTAGCATGGCTTTATTTTCTACTTGGAACAGGTTGAATTAGGAAGATGAACTGAAGAATCAGCCTACCTCCATCTTAGACTTAGAAGCCATCTTATAGCAAAGGCAACCGAGGTTCATTCCTGTTTATGTTTAAAGCTCTGTTTCTCAAGGACTGGGCTATACCTCACCTATAACCTTAACTACAAATGCCTCTGTACTATCTGTTCCAGGAACCGCAATCATGTCTTTGTTTCAAAAAGTTAATAACCATCTTGCAACCCTACCTTTGTTTCAAAAAGGTTGTTATGGCTATCTCATTATAACCACCTGTTGTTACAACCATCTTGAAATCATTTCTTTTTTAGGAGATCATTGGGAATAACTTGTTATATTCATGTCCTGCTCCTGTAACCCCAACTATTTTGCCCACCAAATCCCCCATTTGGAAATCCCATATCGCTGAGCTATAAAAACCTTGTCTTCATATCCAATGCCAACCCTTTGAACCCTGTTTTACGGGATGGCAGTCCTGTGTACATGAATTTAAAAGGTTGCTTTAATTAATTGCTTGCTTGAATTAATTTGACCATGACGATGTAGGGCAGGGGTCTTTCTCCTCCCATCTTTGAGACTAACAGAACATTTAAACTGATGTTTATCTTTAAATTATTTTGAGACCCTTCGACAACATGATGACTGTCAAGGTGATAGTGAAGCACACAGAATAAGTATCCTAGACTCTGATAGATTTCATGATCTAACCAGGAAGTCAGGACTCATTAACCCTGCTATACCATAGTGCACCACTATAGCCAATCTTCTCTCTATGTCCAGTTCCTCTGACATAGCACCTGGGCCACACCTTTGTGAAGCAGTTAGAGTCTGCAATGCTCTGACACAGTATAAATGACCTTTATTTTGTCTCATAGTTGTGCTTTGGTTTCTTGCTTTTTAACTGAACTCAGAAGTGATGATTTTGTATTTTTCTCTTGGTTTTTCTTGATCTATCTCCCAGTTCCTCATTCCCTGTCCCTCAGTCTCTGTGGCTCCAACTCTCTCTCTCTCTCTCTCTCTCTCT
>LOEQ01001426.1:38683-49006 GCA_001685075.1 Bramus lutescens
ACACACACACACACACACATACACACACACACACACGCATGCATATACACCCTGATCCTGTCATTTAATATACTAACTTAGAACCCAAGCCTTTCAGTAATGTTTTTGACACAGCCTTTGCTGAGCCAAGGTTTCTGAAGTGGCCTTGTGCAGCTCTTCCCAGGCACAGCTCTTCCCAGGCACAGCTCTTCCCAGGCACAGCTCTTCCCAGGCACAGCTCTTCCCAGGCACACTTCAACTGCAGTCCTTGGATTACTCTGATTGTTATGCTGTCTGCACATAGACATTCACCACAAAATAAATTACTCACTCCTGGGAAGAGATGCCAAACCTTTAAATCAAAAACATCAAATGAGTAATTCTCAAAGCATATTTTTGTTTTTATAAAGCCCATAACATTCTAATTGCCTTGAAATAAATAAAAGAAACAGTAAAGCTTACTCAATTTTCTACTCAGAAGCCACCTTTTCTTATAAACTGAGAGTTCCCATCTGCCTAAAGCTCTCTGATTTAATCTCTTCCATTTACCACCCACATGGGAAGGAGCCTATTGAATCAGGGAAGTAAACTATATCAGTTATGACTCTGTGGTCCATCACTTTTCTCAGGGATGCCTTAACTGGACCCATCAGGCTACCTGGTGATAGATGTCAATCACAAATAAAGAGCAAAGAAAAGCAAAGAGCTCTGCTCCTTGTACTGAGCGATTTATTCCATGACAATGGTGTCTGGTAAGCTAACCACACCCCCAACTCCTGAGGATCCCAATGACAGGAGAAAAGACAAAGAGATGAAAGCACTAGATGCATAGCATCCTGAGCTAAGGCAGCATCTGAAAGTGTGCACCCAGCCTAACTGCAGATGACAAGGTCACTGACTAATGAGACTTCCTCTCACTGCAGGACCACTGACACTCGAAGCAGGTATGTTCTGCAAGTCAATCACAGGCCTCGAGGGCCATCTACCCACCACACAAGTAGCAGTGAGCACTCAATCTCTGTACATCACTTCTCTTCCGTGTTCCAATTCTCCAATTATAAGAATTTCTCCAACTCCATCAAAATGGCCATGCTTATGGTACAGAAATGAACTTAGGTTCTTCAAAGTTTCAATGGTGAATAGTAAATCATTTAAACTGTTGTTTATTAGATGGAATTCTATAGCCAGGGAGCACATGCCTGTAATCCTAGCATTCAAGCCAATCTGGGTTACACAGTGAAAGAAAGGAAGAGAGAGAAGGAAGGAAAGAAAGAAAGGAACTGCCTGTAATGCTTCTGGCCTCCACAGCCACCTGCAGACACACACACACACACACACACACCTTAAAATAAGATCTTTTTTTTAAATTGTAAAAGGTTTAAAGAAAGCAAAGTCATCTACACCTAGATAAACACTGGTAAGAAATTCTCAAAAATGTCACCAAAAGCATTATCCATAAATGAAAAATTAGTTTATTGAACTTCATCACATTTTAAGACATTTGTATAGTAAAGTATTTTGCTCAGATGAAAAGATGATCTGAAGATTGGGAGAAAATATTCATAATCCACATTCTGTCAAAGCTAATTCTAAATGTGATTCCATATGATAATTATTAAACTACACTTTTATGGTGGTGATGATGCAGGTTTTATTGCTAGAGACAAGATTTTTGGGCGACACCATGCTTACATACCACTGCAGAGTGTGTCACCCTTCACTCTCATACTTCTCCATGCTGGAATTCACAAGGGAAATATGTTGATGTGCCATCTCAGGGTATAAAGTGGACAAATGGTATTCAAAGTGACAGGCAAAGGTCAAAGGTCAAAGTGATAGGCAGAGGTCAGCGGAGACAACTTGAAGGAGACAGCACTGGCCAATTTAGTACAGTTGGAACACCAAAACACGCAATCATGCTGAATGGATTATGACCTGAATGAATTAAAATTAATGATTTCATAGTAGGTACAGAGATTAATAGAGATACATATGACATTCATACAAATATCAGGCTGACAGACAGACAATAGGTATTTTTCTGAAGGTAAATTCCAACTAAAAAACTATGATCTAGATAGAAAAGATGAGGGAACAGAGCACGCCAGCAGCGGTCACCTTAAACTCACGATCACAGTTAACAGCACCAGCAGCGGCAACAGGTCACACTGATGTCATGTGCCTCCTCGTATGCATGACTTTTGTGGCATCTAGGTAGAAAGTGTATAACCTGAATCTAATCCAGCCATATTGTCAGACAAACCCAATTGAGAGACGTTGGATAGGCAGCCACAACTCTGATCGTGTCAAGATGGGCAAAGACTGAGGAACTGTTTCCCAATAAAAGACCAAAGAATCATGACAATTGCATGTCACATAATTCTGGATGAGGCTCAAACCAGAAAGAAAAAAATATCAATGAAAAATGTCTCTGGGGCACTGACAAAGTTTGAACACGGAGGGGGACTAGGTTCTGAGATTGTGGCCATGTTCAGTCTCCAGACACTGATATTTGTACCCTGTTCACAGGAGATGATCCTTCATTAGGGGATAACCATTGGAGGAGAGGACGTGCAATGACTCCATCTTATTTGCAAATGATACAGACACAACCAGAGGGTAAGTTAACTTTGGCTCCTAGGAAACAAAAATTTTTAAAAAAGATTTAACTATTCTAAATGTTTGTAGAAGAGCCAATTACATTAGGCACACTGTATATTTTTATATGAAGTTTTCAAAGAGGAGAAACATCTAAAACGTCTCATTGAAGAAGCAATAAGAGAGGGTAAAGAGTTGAGAAATGTACACCAAAGAGAGCGAATGGACAAAAGAGAGGAAGAAAGTGCAAAATCAAATGACAGCCTGGGCAAGAAAACTGTGTGCAGAAACTACCTTGCTCTTAGGTCTACATTTCTGAAATCAAAAATTACAAGAAAAATTTCCAGGAGGTGATGTCACACACTTTTAATCCCCAGATCTTGGGAAGCAGAGGCAGCCGGATCTCTCTGAGTCTGAGGCCAGCCTGGTCTACAGAGAGAGTTCCGGGACAGCCAGAGCTACACAGAGAAACCCTGTCTCTAAACCACACAAAATATAAAAATTACAAGAAAGCAAAAGTAGGGAGGAGAGGGGAGAACCAAGCATCAGCAAAAGAAAGAATCACAAGGAAATGTGTGCATAGCCATGGGATAATTAGAATTATTGTTTCTGCAAAGCAAGTGGTGTGACTCTTTCTTAGATGCAGGGCTTGAGGATAGTAGTGTCTCACTTGTGTTTCTCAGTTATTCATACATGCACACACACATGCACACCTACACACACATGCATACACAAACGCACACATGCACAGACATGCACACACACACACACATGCACGCACACACATACCCCTTGCTTCACAGAGGACAGAGCAGAGCACAGGTTGCACATTACAGCAGTGAGGAGCTAAAGGAGAATGAAAACCCTGCCTAAAGTCTAAAAAGTAACTGAGGTTATTATAAATATTCCCTCACGGAGATTTTTGAAACTTTGGTGAATGTATTGTTAGGCATGGATCTCCAAAAGGACAGTTCAAAAGCAAAGAGATTAAAACAGTCTTTCGCTCATATATTCATTTCAGTGTGCCAGGCTGTGTTGGCTTTAAGTCAGCTGAAACCTCTGTTTTTAGTAAACTTGCCAACTCTTCTCTGTATGGTAAATAGTGTGGCTCTGTCCCAAATCATCATCCTTGGGAAGTGTTTTCCATTTTTCTGTCATTTTCCCTCTATTACCGCCTGCCAGCTACCCGTGACTGTACAGCTCCAGGACAGGTAAGACGGTGGACACTCTACATCCATGCGAGCAGATGTGCTAAACCAGCTACCAGTGACTGTACAGCTCCAGGACAGGTAAGAAGGTGGATACTCGACATCCATGCGAGCAGATGTGCTAAACCAGCTACCAGTGACTGTACAGCTCCAGGACAGGTAAGAGGGCGGACACTCTACATCCATGCGAGCAGATGTGCTAAACCAGCAAACAGCTCCCCAGGGACCAGGAAAGAGCAGGGAGACCACGGGCCTTGCTCTCAAGCTCTGGGTTCAGACAGACTGTGCCGATCCCGTGGCTTTCCCTCGCTGGATTAATTAACTCAGAATTGCCTCCTAGTAGTAATTCAGGTTCCTTTTTTTTAATTTCCTCCTGTGCTGAGAAATAAATAGGTCTAACCACATACTCAGGCCCCTTTGCCTGGGCTTTTGTGCCACAAGCAGGCTAGTATTCGCTGGGAAACATCTGGGCTGCTGCCAAGTGGGCATTCAGTTCCTTTGTTGCCATTCTGGTTAGCCTAGCTAACCACAATCCTTTTCCACCGCCACTCTGCAATGCGCCTGAATTAGAGCTGAGAGGCCACAAAATGTACACAAGAAATGAAAAAAAGGAGAAAATGAGGAAAAGAGGAGCCAGGGTGAGGAATAAAACTTGTAAATGTTTTCTTGTTTTCTCATTATACATTTTCAGCTCCTGACTTCACAAAAATATTTAAGCCTCAAACGCATTATCATATTTGGGGCTATTTCTCCTCTCTGCCCAGCCCAAGAGGATTATAGTATAGTTAACATGAGGTACATTCCTGGGTTCTGACTTCCTAGGTCAAATGCCCAGGCTTTTGGCTTTGAGAGGTGGGGGCAGGGTGACAAATGCCTTGGGGGGTGTCTGAAGACAAGCAGATGGCTTTAGCAGTCCTGTGCCAGTGTGCAGTTTGTATAATTCCTGCCCTCTCGACCCCATTTCTGTACCACTCCCTCTCCCACTCCCTCCCCCCCAAAATGGGTTCCTATTCATTACTCATTCAAGCAGTGAATTTGTAAGCAAAGGTTTGAAGAATATGGCTGAAGCATGAGGCCAGAGCATAGACGGCAAGGAAGAGCTCAGGTGCTGAGTTCTCTTTTCCTTGTGGATCTTGTCACTTTCCTCAGATAATCGGGTGGTAGGAACAGTGTGGACGCACACAAAAGTATCAGAGGATACAGCCATGTGCACAGAAGACAGTACGTGAGGAACAGTCAGCCAAAATGAGATTAGCCCGTGTCTGGGAGTCAGATACACGCAACTGGGATCATCAGGTCCAAATTCAAACTTTGGCAATAGAGGGGACATTAACGACAAAAAGATAAAACTTTGAAATGAGAGAGAAATGTGCAAATGAGCAAAACATGACTGCTTCATGTTTCAGGATCAAACTCACAACACAGAAAAGGCTGCACAGGAAGGCCACAAGGATCTTCATCCCGCAAAGAGAAGCTCTTCGTTTCCTGCAATGTAGACAAACATTCTAGAGAAGTCATGTGGACTCTTTCACCCACCACTAAAAGACACAAGGAGAAAAATCTTCAGCGTTTCATCAAAAACACTGATGCAAAGCCACAAGCTGCCCAGTTCTTTCCCGTGCTGACATTTAATAGTCTGGTCAGGGAAGCTGGACCAGCAGGGAACTATGGGGCTGTAAAAACCTAGAGGGGTGGGTGAATAATAGCATCTTTCTCAGGCTCTTCGGAACAAAGACTATTAGCCAGCTGGGAAAGAAAGTGGATAAACTGGAATTTTTCTTCCTGATGAGACCAACAAAGTATGTAAGGCGCATTACTGACTAAGCAAAGGTCACCGAGTTTAGACTGAATGACTGCGTGTCAACCGAGTACCCTCCCAGTTCACCCCTACCGCCTCAGAATAACTATCAGCATTCCCTCGGTTCAGTCTCAAAGCGGCGCCAGTTAGGTGATACATTGTATCATCCACTTAACTCTAAAAGGCCCACGTGCTAAAGGTGGGGTTTCCCACTGCTGTGAAAGCTCAGCTCTCCTTTCTCTCCGGAAATGGGTCCACGGCTCTCTTTAAGAGGTAGTCTTGGATATGATGAGCAGTGGGGAGCTTAAACCCACCAGCTTATCTTCTGTGAGACCTTGGTGCTTTGTCTTATGGTCAGGCCCAGCAGACACATTGCCGGCATCACAGGCATGTAGTGACTGAGTTCATTGGTGACTGGGATCATAGGTTAATATTTAATTCATAGTGGGATGGATTATTACCAATCATTGTCTCTTTCCTTGCCAAGTTCTTTCAGAAGCATTAGGATGTGCACAACCATCTCACAAGTGCTTCCCTAGTAGAGCTATAAGTATCCACCGACAATGTTGGCTCTCCCAAATTCAATCTAGCCACTGAATCAAGATGCTGACTTTCAGGATATCCCAGAGAACCTATATAGGGTGTTGTTTCCCATCCAGTCCTCACTCTGCCAGACCAGCAATATTTCTAACATGGGACGCCCCTAGTGCAGGAAATTCCAGGGCTAGGACTCAGACATGAATGCCCGTCTATTATTGTTAAATTGCATGTGTCAAGAAGTAGTTTTTTCCTGTTGGAGGTAGACAGGACAGCATGTCCACTGTGGTTCCCAGAGGCGATGAAAACAAAACCTGTTCTTAGATACTGAGAATGTCCCACAGATCTGAAAACAGCCACTTAAGATGTTTTTAATGTCTCGCTTTTCATATGCTACAGAATATTACACTCAGACCTCAGGAATCACTTAGGACAAACATGGTTTACCTCCTTCTGGCAGCTGGCTTAAGAGGTGCTCAAGTTCAATTCAGGTTGATATTTGGGACTCTCAGGAGAAACAAAATCATGCATTTCCATCATCTTGTAACATCCTGAAACAGTCCTAAAGTTCTCCCGATCTTCCATCCTTCCAGGTCAAGTCTCCATTTGTGACGATGTAGCCACACTCCAAGTGGGCAATGACAGGGACACTGAAAACCTTATCAGTAGTTAATATTGCACCAAATTGCATCTCATTGAAGGGCATTAGTGTCTTCTAGACTAAACAGAAAGGTTGGGAAATGTGAAGGCAGGCTAGAAGCATGTCTTTGAAAAGCATCTCGTTCTTCTTATTCAGCCTTTAATTCCTTGTAGGAAGAAGATGCTAACAGAGGGCACACTGAATGGAAATGGGGGTTGGTCTCCCTTTTTCTTTTTCTAATTAATTCTTTGAGAAATTAAAGCAGTATATTTTGAGCAGATTCATCCCCCATTTCTGCTGAGATCCAAGTCTTCTTCCCTATCCACCAACTCTGTGTCCTTGTCTTGTCTTAACTCACGGAGTCCGATTTGTGCTGCTCATGTAGTCCTGGGTGTGTGGGCCTCCTAGGTGCAGAGCTTCCTCCACCAACTTCTTCCATTGGTCAGGCTCAGTACGAATGTGTGTGAGTGTGACCTCTTTCTGCCTTGCTCTGATGTGTCACGTAAGAGCTAGTATACATTAACCTTGTCTTTCTATCAACATTAGTGTCGATAGTAAATGAACTCTCACAAATACAGCCTTCAGATATCAGGGAAATTCACTTTAAAGGGTTTTTTTTTGGCTTTTTGTCTAGTTTAGTTTTGTTTTGTTTTGTTTTGTTTTGTTTTGCTCTTTCAGTAGTGAAACCAACTGGATATGAAACAGGTAGACTATTCACTCTCTTCTTCCATTCTAAAACATAATTATTGAAAATTTAATAGCAAATATCAAAAACAAATAAGAATCTAGCTTCAGTCACTGGAAAGAGATTTGCACTTATGTCTAAGATATGTTAATTCTACTTTTCAAATAAGAAAAGAATTGAAAAAGAAATAAAAATAAAGAATGTGAAATTATTAATTTCACTAGTAAGTATAAAGAGGAACGTACAAGGTGTTGAATTAGGGGACAGGTAGATAAGCTCACTTTTTCTTAATTTCAAGTGGAAGAAAGGCAATGAGCAGAATCATAAACCCAGGACACTTGCTGCCTGCACAATTGCTTGGATGTTGTCACACATCTATATGTTGGAAGTGAAGAGAAATAAAAGACTCCCCCAAAGTTAAAATTTCTAGCTGGGATTGAGTAAAAGCAAAACTAGGAAAACTATGAATTTTCTCTTCTACAGTGGATGAAAGTAAGACATCAGATTCCCCGCTGGCAGTTGAAGTGAGCAATTGGAGACATGGACCAGAGAAATGGAGGATACACGATATACAGAGACAACAATTTGAAATTAATTCCAGGATGCCAGCCAGTGAAGTGGTTTGTGAAAAACTATAAAAACCTCACATAATGTCAACATCAAATGCCTGGAGTAGAGGATAGGGGATGGGAGAGGAAATACCCTAAGACAGAAAGATGGGAAAGGAGCAGCGAAGAGAACCTGAGGAAGAATGCACACGTTTTACAAACTGGTCTCAGCTAGTAAGTTGCAGAAATGGAAGAGACTTGGGTGTAGAAAATGCCAGGCTGGGGGTGCAGCACTGGGCTGTATGTGCCAAGGACCCTGGGCAAGCTGCTTTCTCTGCTGCTGTGATAAACACCATGGCCAAAGCAGCTGGGAGAGGAAGAGGGTTATTTTGATCTTATGTTTCCAGGTAATGCCTTACCACTGAGAGAAGTTTGGACTGGAACTCAAGGCCAGAACCAGGAGGCAGGAACTGAAGCAGAAGCCACAGAAGAACACAGATTATTGGCTTTCTCCTTAATAGCTTGCTCAAATACCCTTCTTAGACAGTCCAGAATAATCTTTCTGGGGTGGTGCCCCCCCGGTGGGCTGGGCCACCCCACATCAATTATTAATCAAGAAAATGCCCCACAGATGTACCCACAGTTCCATAGACACACCCTCAGTTGAGGCTACCTCTTGCTGGGTGACTCTCATTTATGTCAGGTTGACAAAAGCCAACCAGTGCAGCATTCTATGGGTGGCATTTGTGTTAAGCCTAATGTGTGTCTAAATCATAGGGTGAGATTGGTACCCCAATTTTTGAGTGGCATAGTCCATTATAGACAATGTCAGAATGTGGATTTCCCTTTTCTATCTTGAATAAATTTTCATTTTTGGATCAAATGTTATATAGATGTTGAGATTTCAGTCTTTAATTGACTAAATATGGAAAATTTAGAAAGCCCACATTACTGGAATTTATATGACCAAATGCTGCTACAGGGTTAGGGGAGGTGGAAGTGGAAAGGAATTTTTCTGAGCATTGTGCCATCTATCTTTCAGTGACTTCCTTCATCATATTATTTATCTGCATTAGCATTTTTGTGGTCTGGAAATTACAAACAATTTTTAATAGTCCTCTGAAAAGAATTTGAAATGTGGAACAGTCTGTGGAAAACAAATTTTTGTATAATTCTGTCAGGATCTAGAAAAAGTATCTTGTTCCTCTAACTTACTTCTGCTTAGGAAGTTGTCCAATAGGAGATAAAAAGAGAAGTTGAGACTTGAAGGGGCTTTTCATGTTGTTCATCTGAGTATGCTCAAATATTTAATACTTTAAATTATGCTGTTTCTTCTTGTACTTCCTCACATAAGATTGTGGGTGGCAGGACAAAGGCCCACTAGGTACTGATCCCACATTTATTTAATGTAGCTTATAGAATCTTGTTGAATTGGGGACTTCAAAATGGATCACATAGTAATTTTTTTTCAGAGCTATAAAGCTTAACATCAATGATAAAATATGGTAGGAAAATAATCAGAATGCTACATAAATATGAAGAGTGATTTGAGAAATTCACATTTCTGCTTTCTAAAATATGATGAAATAGACACTATTGGAAATACAAATACACCTATAGAAAATATAAATATCTGGGTAAAGTATTTTAAATGTTTCTCAAAACCACTACTAGGACATGAGAATGAGATTTTTAGAACAATGAGACTATAGAACAAGGCAGGACTAGAGCTAATCTTTTCTTCATTAGTATCATAAATTTGGCTAGACTATGGGCTTGATTCAGGGGAGAAAGACAAAAAAATTATCAAACCTAAAGGCAGAAATGATAAAGACACTGGGCTATAACTGTACACTAAGATGGCGTGTGGTAGCTTGAATAAGAATTGCCCCCATAGGATCATACATTTGAAGGCTCAGTTCCCAGTGAGTGGAATTATTTAGGAAGGATTGGGAGGTATGGCTTTGTTGGAAGAGGGGTTTGGAAGTTTCAAAATCATGCACGAGCTCAGATCCCCAGAAATCTCTCTCTCTCTCTCTCTCTCTCTCTCTCTCTAAGAGAAATCAGAAAAATTTAGTAACCATTAAAGAAATCTAAAAATTCACAAAACAAATTAATTGTGTATCTATGGAATTTTATTTACATTTGATTTTAAAGCAAAACTAACAATATATGTTAGAGGCCAACATCATTCTAATGTTCAAATCTCATTGGACAGGAGAGATAGGGGTGGGGGCCATGCCAGGGGTTTCTGTACTGCTGACCATGGCTTTTTTTAATCATTTTTATTATTATTATTAAAAATTTCCATCTCCTCCCCTCCTCCCAAT
>LOEQ01001426.1:49797-91630 GCA_001685075.1 Bramus lutescens
TATATATATATAAAAGAAGTAAGTGGCCCCAGCTTAAACAAATGTTTTAGACAATAGGGAAAGAGAGATTACATCCACCACTGCTGGCGCACATGCAAATAGTTTGCAAGTCAGTAAAATTTCAGTGCCATCCCAGAGCAAGCTAGTACCAGGAAAGAAAAGCCTGTGCTAACCTAGCCCTGGAAAATGCCCTGAACAAAACCTAGAAAACACTTATTTAAAGAAAATGAAAGCAAGGATTGTGACCAGATAGCATGTGTTCTAGGAATACAACATGAAAATAACATGAAAAATAATATGTACCTCACCAGAATAAGGACTAAGGGAGAAAAAGCTGAATGATTATCTTCACACAAAGAGAAATAGCAACCAATACAATTATTAACCACACAAGATAGAATTTCAGCTAAGTAGGAGCTTGCTTAACCTCCTCAAGAGTAATTCTGTGCCAGCTGTGGCACACATCTTTAATCCCAGCACTCAGGAGGCAGAGGCAGGTGGATCTCTGGGACTTTGAGCCCAGCCTGGTCTACAGAGTGAGTTCCAAGACAGCTGGGGGTATACAGAGAAACCCTGTCTCAAAAAAAGTAGTTCCGTAAAAATACCACAAAACCCCACAAATATATTACTCAAGTATGGACAATCAAGTATGAAACATTTAATCATCAGTATCTTTATAAAGAAGGAGTAAGGCAAGATGTTCCCAATCACTGATATGTGACATGATACCCAAGAACTAAGAGTCAAACACAGACATACACACACACATACACACACACATACATACATACGTATGTACGTACATACATACACACAGAGAGAGGGGGAAGGAGAGAGAGAAGATTAGTGGAAAGAACAGTTATTTGTGAATATTATTGCATTGAAATTGCAAAAAATGCATGGACTATTACTAGAATTAATAAAATAATTTATATATGTTTCAAGGCTTCAAATTAACATAGAGTGGACTTGTCCAGCACTGGACACTATGGCACAATGATGGCCCTGTCAGGCAAGATGTCTGCTGATGCAATGGTAGCATGAGTGTTGAGGGGTAGCTTTCTGATTAGATTTGAAGTTCATTACTGGTATTTTAAAGCCAGCCAAAAACCCTTAATTGGGAGGTCATAGGCCCTCCAGGGTATAACCTGTTATTGTTATTTTGCAAAATGCTGCCAAATTGCAGTCTAGATATTTATGCTTATACCTGTAGACCTGGGCTTTTCCTAACCTTGGTTAGTGTAGTTTCATTTTGTAGTGGGTAGCAGTCAATGCAGATACATACTCTTGGTCAAAATGCTGAGACAAAGAGATTGCGTAATCATCCATAAATGGGACAACTTCATTGAACTCCATCCCTCTCTTTCCCTATTCCAATTCTTATCAAGGCTCAGGGAATTTCTCAGAAGAGGAGAAGGGATATAAGAAGTGCAGGATTGGGGGTGATACTGTGAAATGCTGTCCTCTGGGCATGGCACGGCTATGGCATTCACTCACAGCAGCTTCGGGGTTCTCAAGCCTGCACAAGATCAAGCCAGCCAAAATTCCAGACCCTGTCCATGTCAAAGAAACTATTGACAGTTGATTTCCCATGCTCCAGTGGATGGCCCTACACTCATCCACATATGGGCAACACTAATTTAATGGGTTATAAAAAAAAGATACTGAGTTTTGGAGAGGGACATGTTGGGATGAGTCTGAGGAAAGTTGAGGAAGGAAATGAGGGTGGATATTGTTATAATTCACTGTACACATGTGTGACATTCTCAAGAAGAGAGAAAATATTTTTGTTAAAATACAAATAGATAAAATACTAATAATAAAAGTATTAAAACACTAATGCATAGCAAACAATTTCATTTCTATATATACAAACCAATAGTTATAAACTACAAGTGAGAATTAAAGATGTCTACAATGATAAAAACAAATACAGGAGATCCAGACAATAAATCAGCAGCTGTTTTGCAAAGATGTTAAGTAGGAAGTTATAAAAGTTTATTGAAAGCACTTAAAGAAACTTTAATTGAACAAAGAGATTACTATCCTCATTAAATGGAAGCTTCAACATTCTAAACCAAAGACTTGATATCCTTAGCTCTCAATTCTGACAACATGGTACATCACAGCTGCACCCTGTGAGACTATGGCTTAATTGATGGGAGGTAGGGTTCATATGGCAGCTTTTTAAAAAAGACTTCCCAGGTAGTTATAATGTGCATAGGATCATCTGCACAGCTCACTAAAAGGCATGCCCTACATGTCATCCACAAAGATTCTCTCTAACAGGTTACCAGAAGCTAAGCATCTTGACCGGGAAACAGAATCTGAGAACCAAAGACCCAGAGAAGCCCTCATCCACCAGGAGACACCCATTACCATGTTCATTAGTACATACGGCAAAAATAGAAAACACCAAATGTCCACCAGAAAGAGACAGAAAAGTCACATAATACCCAAGCAATGCAATGCTATGTAGCAGGGAAATTTATGCAGGTGTTCATCATAGTGGATAAGGATCATAACTGCTCATCCCTCTGCATGTTTGCTCAAGCCTCTGAAGTGGCAGGTATTGTGTGTGGACTCAGGACACGTTAATTGAAATGCAGCGGGTTAAAGAATTAACAATAAGCTAAATGGTAGTTGGCTTTTTCTGGACAGTGTCTGTAGAATGGATTCAAAGCTGCCTCTGTATTTCTTTTCTAAAGAGAAAGCTGTCTCTCTTCTGAAAGGAGCCTGGGAAGTGACTGAGATCCCGGAAGGGGAGGAGGTGGTGTCCTCTGACTTGGTCATGCAGGTTCCTTCTTCCCCTTGTTCTCTTCTGTATGACCCCTGCCATGCCAAAACACGACTGCAAAAATACTCTCGTGAAATGTCAATGTTTTGTGGTTTTCTAAATTTGTCTTGGGATTTGAATGTGCTTCTAACTTCCTGTTGTCCTCCAGAAATGGATGAATTGGTAAATGCGTGGCCAGGAGAGGGGGAGTCCTGAAACTCCCACTCGGCAAGCCTTGGCAGCAACTTGAAAGATGGAGGGAAGATGGGAGGGATGCCCTGTTTGTTTCTCTCACGTTTCTCATGGGCCAGCTGACCTGGCATTTGCCCTCTCAGCCATGACTCCAGTGAGTTTCCTAACCCTGCAAACACTGTAGTAGCCATCATTGTGTTAATGCTAGTGACACCCAGTAGGGCTGCCCCCTAACTGCTGGTGGTGTTCTATGGGGCTGCCCGCTGTTGCCCTCTGCCCTAAACGCATTAGCCTTAAGAACTCACTATGCATACACTAAAAGTATCCATCTTCTCTGTAGCTGCAAAGATACGCGATTCAGTCCTGGAGCAATCTAAGAGCTAAATGTCCTTCCAAAAGTCCTATTTTTAAGTTCCATGCCCTAGACTCCGAGAATGTGGCTGTATTTGGAGATGGATCTTTACGGAAATAATTAACTTAAAGCAACATCCTTAAAACGGGCTTGTTTCAGTGAGGTTCCTCCTATGAGAGAAAACACTGACCAGAACTGAAACAGGCCCGTTTTAGTTGGGGGAAGAAAGCAATTACTCGGTCCAGCACCAGACCACAGTCCAGCACTGAAGGGAGAGAGGGCAGGCACTCAAGCAGAGCAGAGGCAGGAGGCGTGGGAGATGCTGCTTACTGGCTTGCCCCAGACTCGCGTTCTCGCGTCTCATACCTCCCGGAACCATGTGCCCAGGGTTCACATCACCCACAGTGGTCCGACCCCTCCCACATCAATCATCAATCAAGAAAAAGCCCCTATACACCAATCAGATGGATGGGGGTTCTCAACTGAAGTTCACTCTTTCTGGGTAATTCTAGTCTGTGTAAAGTTGACAAAACAGAACAACATCTGACCAGCCAAGGTGTACATCTGGCATCCTCTTACAAAGATGCACACGGACCAAAGACAGCCGTGTGAGGACATATCAGGAAGTCGGTCGTCTGCAAACCAAGGGCACAGCCCTCAGAAGAAGCAAAATGCAGACACCTTGATCTTGAACTTCCTCCAGAACTCCAAGGTAGTAAATTTCTACTAGTGACTCTAGTCCCCTCTGGTGTTTGAATGGCAAAAATTCCTTGGGAAGTCCCTTCTGGGCTCAAGAAAAAAACAAGAGCCCGGAAACTCTGGGAATATCAGTAACTGCTTCAAGGGCTCCGACTTCCAGTTTTTAAGAAGTGTTACTCCTCTTATAACATAAATTTTTGACCTAACCTCCAAGTGAAGCACTCTGTTTACTTAGCATTCAGGAGAGCAGCAGAGCATATGATCCATACTTTAGAGAAGCAGTCTTGCAAACTTCCTGGGCTCCAAGTCCAAAGGACTCTCCGTAGCATCCCAGTTCTTACTCTGTGAAAGTAGCTGTCCCCATGAATCCCAGTTTCTCCTCGGTGAAATGGACAATAACCCTAAATGAACCTTTGAATTCTGTGTAAGGATTAGAGGAATTAACTGTAAACGTCTATCCTGTTCTCGCAGGGAAAATGGCGCCTGATGGGTGGTAGAATGAAAACTATTCCGATGGGAATTGTTTAGAATAAACAGCTTCACACTGAACCTAGCAACTGCTGATATCCAACAGGCATGAACTCTCTACCTTCTCTTCAACTAAGATGCCATTGAGAGTCTCGGGAACCTTAATTTGCCTGAGATATGACAATGACTTTTATTTATGGAAAATTTTTCTACCACCTGCAAATTATAAAATTTTCCCTCTTCTTAAAATTCTTACACCTTCTCTTGCTTTTTGTTGTTTGACTTTTTGCATGAAAGCCTTGAAATCAGACAATTTTATTCTTGTTCTGGATTTTTAGCCAAAATAATATTGTAAGTACTTGGTCATTCTGTCTTACATTTTCTATAGGTTATTTTGAGGTTTAGAAATTGTCTTCTCAACTATAGATGCTTATTGTGAGTGATTTGCAGGATTCATTCAGGTATTTTCTCTACATTTATCAAGATGTTTATATTTTTGTTTACTTCTGTCTTCAATACTATAAGTGGCATTTATATATTTAAAAGAGTTTTACTTAGTTGCATCTTAGAAAGCATCCAGATTAGATAATAATAACTCATTATTTATTGATAATGTATTGCTGAGTTCCAGTTATTTTTTTTAATTTGACACTTTTATATCTTTCACAATAACTGGAAATGCTATATAATATGTTGTTTTTCATCTGTTCCTGGCTTTCTTGGGCATCAAGCTTTTATTTAACTCATTAAATAAAATGAAAATATTCCCTGTGTTTTATCACTACCTCTCCTTTGGAAGGATATGTGGTGGGATTCACTTCTAAAATTTTTGTGGATTAGTTTTTCTTTTTTTCTTTGCATGTGTATGTGTATATGGTGCCTGTTCAAGTGTGTGTGCTTGTCCAAATGCATATGTGTGCTTGTGTGTGTCAGTAAGTCTAATGTATACATGTGTGCACATGTGTGTATAGAGGCCTGGGATGGATATTGGAAATCTTTCTTCGCTTCTCTGCCACTGTATTCTTTGAGGCAGGATCTTACAAACAAATATGGAGCTTACAAAATGGCAACTCTCAGAGCCTTTAGACATCTCCCATCCCCAACTTCTAAGACATGCCCAACCATCATTTTCATGGACTCTGGTGACATGAACTCAGGTCCTCTTGCTTGATCTGCATTTTAACTTTGAATGGCTCCCCAGCCTCTAATTTTTCTTTATAAAAGGACTCTACTCCCAGGAATTGCTCTGATTCCTTTAATAGTTATATGGCCATTCGAAGCTTTATCCTGAGTCAGTCTTGTGTACTGTTTTCTGAAAATATATGTATTTTATCTAATATTTCTAATTTGATAGCCTACAGTTCTACAAACCAAAATCTCTTCAAATAAAAATAGAATCTGTTAGTATAATTCCCTTTTGATTTCATTTATTTGTTCTCTTTTTGTCATTCATCAAGTAAACCTTTGTCAATTGTACCAAGTCTTTTGTAAAGTAGACTCCTTGTCTCCTGTACTGGCAGAAGCACATTTGAACAATGCAGTATCCTCAGCACACAGAGTCTAGTCTGACATGGGATGTAAGTGTCAGGCGGGAGAAAGAGGAAAAATCATAAGGAAAAGTGTGAGCAAAAACCAAGTTTAACTAGTGCCAATGGCAGAAGACATTATTAAAGGCATGGCTCTTTCCAGAAGCAAAAGGATAGTAACAGTCAGATAAACAATAAACCCTCTAGTTACATCAGCATTCAATTTTTGATTCACTAGAAGAATGCACAGATGATAGATAAAAGTTTGGAAAGTCATGGGCATTTCCCTTCACCTTCTAGTGATTTTAATTAAAACAAACAAACAAACAAACCCTCTGTCTTCAACAACATGATGGGCTCCAGTGCTAGAATCTAGAGACACTGAATTTGCCGATTTTTCTATTTATTGGTCCTTATCTGATCTTATGACATGTGGTACTCCGTCACTGGTTTTGTTTTTCTAATCTGACGTGGCTGATGTGCTGAGGGTGACTGAACCACACACATAGAGCAAAAGAGGGCATGTTGAAAGGAATGAGGGCTCTGCTTGTGTTGCTTAACACAGTCCTTCAGATACTTGGTTGCAAAACAGACTTGAGGGTCACTCTCACCTTCAGAAAGAACTCTCTCTAGTGATCAGCAATTCTAACCCTCACATCTCTGCTCTCACAGCAAATTAAGTGAGGAGGGACGAGAAGAGATAATACAGTGTCCCACGGGTTCCCTCCAAGTATTTTATCCATGTATTTAGTAGGATTTCTCTGGTGCTCTTTGAGCTAGAGGAGAATGAGGTTGGTTGCATAATCCTGAAAGAGGGAAAATTAAAGTAGTATTCTGGCCAAAGCACATACTTTGTAAACCCTAACAAAGCATTATATTAAATTGTATCTTACAATGTTTTCTCAAGGCAAAATTGAGGAGTGCAAACTGCAGGTAAATAAGTTTCAGGACAAAACATCTGACGTTCAATCATAAAGGCTCTTCCTGGCAACTCAAGGAATCACAGGGAGGCTACTCAACACCAGCACTCAGATAAAGGAGTGGGCAGAGGCCCCAGCTCTGCCGACAGAAGGAGCCTCAGGGAGGAGATGGCTAGACTCTCTGGCAGGAAGAACCCCTCCTCCTGGAAGTCAGGCTAGGTGGACGGGATAACAAAGGTGTGCATGTTGTAGATAGTAGAATGATTAGAAGAGAAAACATAATTCTTGTAAGTACATGAATATTGAGCATTATTTAATTACACCAAACAGTATATTTAAAAAAAAAGTCTAAGTAGAATAAGCAAGTATCATGAATATGGCATGGCAGGTATATGAAATTGTGATGAATGTTTGTAGGACAACTATGTGCCAGTGTCTAGCTCATAATAGCTGCCCAACTGGTATTTTAAGAAAGATGATTAATATAAAGCACATTGGTCTGAGAGTTAAAATCTCGTCTTAAGATTAAGTTATTAACTAGCTATGTAACTTCAAGAAAAACCATTGATTTTCTTTGGATCACAAGATTGTCTCCTACCAAGTAGAAGAGAAATCCAATGGCCATAAGATCATTTCTAGCTTAACGACTCTATCTCCTCCAGTGCTATAAGAACAGTGAACCCCTAAGACCCTATAGGAATATTTGCTCAAGGAATCACTGAGCAGAACGCCAAAGGCAAAGAAGTGAGCAAGATGCTCAGGGAGTGGCAGGTGAGAACAGAGCGGCAGAAAGATGATGAAAGAGATGAGAATGGATGATCTGAAAATGATCATCGGAGGTGTGAAAAGTGAACAGGTGCTGAGGAAGGCAAATTTCAGGGATCCGCGTTCATCTGTTCAGACAATTGAAGAGTCAGCAAGACGACTCAGTGAGGGAAGGCATATGCTGCCAGACATGACAACTGAGTTTGATCCTCAGGTCCGTAATGGGGGAAGGACAGACTCCCTTAAGTTGTCCTTTGATTTCCACACACATACCAAAAAATGCATACCACGTTCATACACACATCACACACACAAAAAGTAAGTGTAAAAAGTTAAAACAAATGAAGTCTAAATACTATTTAAAATCAACCTATATTTTCATATGATAATATGATCTTAACCTCTGCTATATATTGGAATAAAAAGGAATGGGAGAGGGAGAGAATAGATAAGCAGAAAGATAGGTAAAGATAATAGTAGAACAATAGAGAGAGAGAGATAATAAATAGTGTATCCCAAGATAGCCTTGAACCTGGACCACCACCAAAGACTGTCACAGAATTTGAAAAATCTCAGATATATGATGAGAATCATTGTCACAGTGCTTTGCAGTTTGTAAACCTTTAATAAACCCTTGGTTCTCATAGTCAACACAGAGCAAGACTCCATAGATGTACTGGAATCCCAAGCACCATTTAAAATCAGCAAAAAAAAAAGTCAATTTAGGCATAATGGAGTTGATAATTCATACATACAGCTTACTAACCCGAGGATGTAACAAGGTGATAAAAACTTCGAAGGAGGCTCCAATAAGTTTATATACAAAGAGTTCACTCATTGACTCTTTGAGAGCTGCACTGTCTTAACTCATGCATCTCTTAGAGACCAAAGCTGGACTGGAGGCATTACTGTAGCAAAGGTTATAGTTGGATACTCTCAAAGCTTACAGTATAGGATCCTGCTTCTTCCTTCAACAGAAAACTTGGGTACTCAAGCCCTCAAAGAAATGAACAGCACAGATAAGAGAAATTCCCACATTACCCCAAACCAGTTACAAAACATGAGGATGTGGTTGATGGTCACGACCACAGAAGACTCCGGAGCTTGGGTGGCACTGGGCATGCTGGCTGTTACATGGTTAAAATGAGGGACTAGCTAACAGCTGCATGATTCCTGGAGCAGGTACCATCACATTCAGTATCCAGGGGAATCCTGAAATTATAATAATTATGATGGTATCATTTTCCTGTCCTCCTAGGTGAATAAATTGGATTCTTAGAGCTCTAATAATATGCCCAAAGTTCTAGAGATTCATGTGGTCTGACTGAGATTTGTCTACCTCTTAAGCTTGTGGTTTTCACACTATTTGATGCTTCTGATAGACTACCAGTGGAAAGAAAGACTTGATACACCATCATAAGCAACCACATGACAAGAGAGAGGGCCTGTGACATCCTGGCCTCTGTGTTTGAAGAGCTGCATGTCACATGAGTAAAGGTACTGCTGATCAGCTCATCTCACAAGCTGTGACAACCAGCAACTAGAGGGCAGGGCACCCATGAGATGCTCACATTGACATGTCCCTGCTAGCGTGTCCGCTGATGGGAGGAATCCTGGTTCACTGAGTCACCGTGGCATTGCTTAACAAGTGTCGCATTCTCAACAGCTTGGCAGGCTAAGTGATGAAAGTGAATGAATAATAAACACAAGAACGTGAACTATCAAAAGGCTGATGAATAATCAAAGCTACGTTACCTGATGTATAAGCCAGAACTCATAGAATCTGCTGCCTTTAGCGTCACAGACTAATAAGCCCTAAGGAACTATACGTCATCACACACGCTGTCAAAATACACACCAAATCAAATGATACCCAGTTGGCATAGAGGAGTGCCAAACCTTTAATGCCCTAGTCTTATACAGATAAATTGCCCACAAAATGTGTGGCTTTACCAGCAACACATACATATCCTTGACTGACAGCTCCAGACAAGTGGACATAGAAAACAGCAAAGCAGAGCCTCATGCCATATTGTCCTTTACCCCCTTTCTGGACACTCTACCCATACTCAGACCACCTTCTTGGAACACAGACGTTAACTGATGAGTTCCTATACCAAGCCTTCTGTGGTTTGGTACATTATTAGAAGAGTTAAATCTTATGACCATATCTAACCACCCTTGTCAGCCTCGCTTTTTGTTTTCCCAAGTGTCTTAATATTTTAATAAAACACTGACCAAAATCAACTTGGGAAGAAAAGGACTAATCTTGCTTACAGGTTAAAGGTCATCATCTAGGGGAGTCAGGGCAGGAACTCAAGGCAGAAACCTGGAGGCAGGGACTGAAGCAGAGACCATGGGGGAGCACTGATTACTGACTCGCTTTTCCCTGGCTTACTCAACTGTCTTTCTTAAAACCCGGGATATCTTTCTAAACATTGTGTTGCCCATAGAGGACTGGACTCACCTACATCAATTAGCAAACAACACAATACCCCCACAAACATGCCCACAGGCCAATGTGACAGAGGTGATTTCTCCATTGAGGCTCCCTCTTCCCAGACGCGTCAAGTTGTCAGCCAAGATTTGCCGTCACAACTCATAGCTGTGTGTCAGAGTTTTACCACATAGCTCAGCTTTGCACAAATCACAATCTGTTTCCCCACCCCCAGCCTATCTATCACCTTAGATAATTTCAGTCATCTCAGTCCTGCAGAAATACTTGTATGAAATTGTCCTTATAGAACTCATGCAATGATTCCATGCAAAGAAATATGTTTTTAACATTTACTTAGTATTGGTTGACTGAATGGATGAATGAATATGCTTATTCTTTCCCTGAAAATATTTGCTTTCTATAATTCTAAGAATCTGTGGAGAATCGAATGTTCACCCTCTGGCCCAGAATAACTCATCACGCTCCATACTGTTCACTTCCCCACTGCCAGGCCGTATCACAGTATCCCGTCTGTGGGATTCCGCTGTCACACTAGCCCTAGTTCAGGTTCTAAGCATAGGACTCACCTTCTCAGCCCATGTGGCCACAAGGAGCAGTCAGTTGCTCGCCTTGCACAAAACTGACCTTCAGTAAATGTTCTATTGAAATCTTAAATTTTAACAAGCCTTTCAAATGCCTTATGTTTGTATTAAAGTTTAGTATGTGGTTTCAAACCTCACAGCTCACAGCACACACAGAAGAATGTGTTACAGTGTATTTCATTTGTTGGTTAAGAAAGCATGATAGTGAGAACCAACATCTATTTTTTCAAGTCAAAGTCAAACTCAAAAGACAAAGCGATGAGCACCAGGATGTTTAGCAAATGCTTTATAGTGCAAAACTAGCTGCCTCTACCTCTTCAGGTAGACCTTGGAGACCAAGACAAAGAAGAACGTAAAGTGTGGGCAATATTACAAATGGCACTATGCCCACAGACATGGTGTTGTTCGTGTATCTTGGAAGGAAATGATAGTGGAAGTGTGCAAGTGTGTCACTGCAGTGTGGAGACGGGATGATGTGAACACGAAGACAGTACTGATGGGCAAAGCCAGCTCTGTCTTCTTGGTATGTGTCCTAAAAGTGCACCTCACCCTTTCAGAGACTGCCAGATGCCCAAACAATGGCATAAAGGAGAAGGACAGATGCAGATAAATTGAGGACAAATCCCAAAATGTGTTGAGCCAGTAACCATGGTGAGTGCATGATACCATATCCTTATGCCATTCAAGTGCTCAGTGTTCTAAAGTAGAAGCAGGTTTGAAGGAAAGCTTAGCAAGGCCCTCTTCTCAGAGGGATCAGAGGGATGTGGAAGGGGAGGCAGAAAGATTGTAAGAGCCAAAGGGGACAGGTGACACCGAGGAAGCAGTGTCTTCCAGACACAGGAGGACTGGTGCACATATGAGCTCTCTGTGAGCTTACTGAGGCAATCTGAACAGGGCCTACACATGTCTAAGCCAGGTGGGGTCTCGGTGCTGAGAGGGGGAAGTGAGCACGAGCTCCCATGCCTATAGCCAAGAAGCTATCTCCAACTGACAACGGCTTGCAAAGGAAAAACCAGCTCTCTCCAATGGAGTCCCACTGCATCTATTAAGCCTGGCAGGCAGGCTTACATGCAGACAGAACTTTGGATACATAATAAATAAATAAATATTTATAAATAAAACACATACTTTAAAAAGAACATATTGTGAGAAAAATATATTTTCAAGAAAACACAAAATATACGTGGAATAATAACAAGAGTGTTGTCACACATTAGTCTGCTGTCTACATGGTCTGAAATTGTCCAGTTTTAGTGGGGAAGGGGAGCTGCTATGAGTAAACTTAACACATGGCAGGGCTTGAAGAGCTGAGGTTTGTCTTCTGCCCTTCTGTTCCTAGTGAGAGAGTCAGACTTTATGGGACGGTGAGCAAAACTCATGCCCTTGTAACAGAAGGGTTATATTTAGCTTTAAAAATGAAAGAGGGAGGAGGAGGAGTAAGAGGAGGAGGAGGGAGAAGAGGAGGAAGAGGAGGAGGAAGAGGAAGAGGAGGAGGAAGAGGAAGAGGAGGAGGAGGAGGAAGAAGAGGAGGAGGAAGAGGAGGAGGAGGAAGAGGAAGAGGAGGAGGAGGAAGAGAAGGAGGAGGAGGAAGAGGAAGAAGAGGAGGAGGAGGAAGAGGAAGATGAGGAGGAGGAGGAAGAGGAGGAGGATGAAGAGGCATCACAGTGGTTGTTGACAGTTCCCAGGACAGAATTCATGCCAAAGACCATTGGAAGTTCTATACTACAGGGAGGAAGACGAAGCCCACACGTGCCTACATGCCCTTCACAGACAAGCCAGCCAGCCAAAGCCACCCAGCTCCCATGCTAAGCCCTTCCCTGCTCTCGTTCTCTCACCACTGCGGACCACAGACTCCTTGTCCTCTCAACACAGTAGCCATTCCTGTAACTCCTGTGCTCCACAGCTGTGGCCAGGACACCTTGCTCATTTCCACAGGCACACCCTTCCGCTGACCACATCAGACGCCAGACCCATAGGCAGGGTAGCACAGTAAATACACGCGTGCGCACACACTTACACAAATCTGATAACCTGAGACTGCTTTGCCCAACTGTAGTTTGGAAAATGCCAAAGCAAGTTCTAACCAAATGCCTTATCTCTGAGTTTGTCTTCCACTTAATGCGTGAGTCACACTTGGAATCAGACAACTTCGGTTTTCTGTCTATACTCTATTTCCTCCTTCAGACCCATGTGTCAGAAAGCCTCAGGCTCCAAGTCTATCTGAGTCCCTTTGCTGGGCCTCAACAAACACGAGTTTTCTTTGAAGGCCACTCCATAGCTGTTGTGTGCATAAAGAAAGATGGAGAAAGCAAGACTGGGGAAGGGGGCTGATGTCATCACCCCAGTGGATAGTACTAGTTAGTAGGGTCAGACAAGAAGAACATCTGTCTTAAACTAGGTGAGGTCTTGTCACTCCACAAGATAAGCAGCTGGCTTTTAAATCAGGTAATAGTGGCATTACTTGTCATTCTGTCTCCATCACCAAGGGGCAACACTTCAGGATAGGTATTTTTTATCTGGAAGAAACACAGCTTCTTTATAAAAAGGACTAAAACTTAGCACTTCATGTGATTACAAGTTATTGCATAATTAAGATCTGAAAACCGTCTATACTGATATAGTGAAATCAAGGAACAAATTGTGCTTCCTTCCAAATTTTTGCTCGTTGTGGTCAAAATTATGCCACTTTTCACTGTGAGGCTTTGGGCAATTGCTTCGTTGTACCAAGCTCAACTTGGCCCGACTTCAAAACTGGAGATTTCCATCTTTACTCAATGTCATGTTTTCGTAAAAGTCTGATCTCTGTAGGCACGTGAAGCAACACAGATCACAGAGAAGATGCAAAGCCTCCCCAGTCTCCATACACAATCTCTTCATCACAGTCTCCTCAGCTGCTGAAGACAGGGAGCAAAGACTAAAGCAGCCGCTGTGAGAAACCTCGAGGAAAGAGTGTTTCCCAAACACAGCAAGGCAGATGTACATATGAACTCATAGTAACTGTGAGAGCATGAAAATAACCTGTGCAAGACCCAGACAAACAAAATTCCAGCATGGACAGAAGGAAGATGGACACATAATGCCATATGTTAGTTAGTTGACTGCTAGCTGCTGGTTGAGAGACTCATCTTCAAAAAGAAATAAAAAGTCAACTGCACATCAGGACAGACCCCAAAACCAAGGTTAGCTGAACAACACCAGTTGAACCGATGGAGAAGAAAGAAAGAAGTCATCTCAAAGTCGACCGTGAAGGGATTCGAGCGTGGAAAGGATGGTCAAAAGAGTTGAAGGTGGTGAATATGTTCAAAATACACTGTATGAAATCCCCAAAGAATTACTAAAATAATTATTTTAAATACAAGGAGGGTGCTGGATATGTGTCTCAGCGTCTAAGAGCACTGGCTGCTCTTCCAGAGGAACTCGGTTCAATTTCCAGCACCCACATGGTGGTTCACAACTGTAATTCCAGTTGCCTGGAATCCAGTCCCCTCTCCTGGCTTCCTCAGGCACTGGGCAAGCACATGATACACAGACCTACAATCAGGCAAACACTTATACATATAAAACAATAAAATAAATTTGAATTTGTTTAAACAAACAAGGTAGGTAAGACTCGAGAGGCAATACCCAAAGTTGACTTCTTTCCACCATGGGGACATGCATGTACACATATGTGCCTGCACCCACATATGCCTCTGCCCACACACACGGGGCGTGTCTTCATCCAAATCATGACAGCAGAATTCTATTTGTATTAGGCTCCTAATTCTTATGCACCTTCAAGTACAACTGGAATGACAGAATTACCTATTCTTCCTTTGATCATACAGTGCAGTATCATAGTATACAAATTGAGGAGGGAAAAAGGGGTACTCTTAAGGAAGAGAGGCTGGGGGGAGTTTTGTAGCATACCCAGTTGGGATAGAAGAGCTGATGATAAACACAAAGATGAATAAATTGGATCAAGTGGTTATTATTGTTTTGGCTACTGTGACTAATATTGTTATATTACCAATCATTTTCTAGGTGCCACCTGGAGAGGGCTATAATCTGCCATGCTTGAGTCACACAAAACAGTGTGCAAGGTGGAAGGGCAGGTTTAATTTCAACTGTGAGTTTGAGCAGGAATGGACTTTTGTTGATTCCTACAGGTTGATCATTTTTAACATTGGTAGCTGTGTGCAAACCCCAGAACTTCATAAATGAACAATATATGGAAAGAAACAAGGAAGAGGACCTGAGACTATGGCACGGGGCTGTTGAGAAGGAGAAAGTACCCAAGGGAAGGAAGCAGAAGTGTGAGGAAGGGGCAAAATAAATCTGTGGACAGGACAAGGGCATGGTATATGTATATATGAAAGTGACAAGTTAAAATCCATTCATTCATACAATTAGCACATACTAGTGATAATAAGAAGGAAGCAAAATGTGTTGAAGTTCTGTATATAACACAAATTGTTTGGAATAAAAGTGAGATTGACAAAGTCAATTATTCACATGCTAAAATTTAAAAAAAAAATCTTCTTCCCCTCCTCTGATAGTCGGCATCACAATTCCTTGGTCTGGAGACCTTCCTGACTCTCTCTGAAGTACTGCTTTCTCTGTGGGATGCTGTCACACAGAGCGTAGTGACTTCCTCTGTGGTCTCTGTGGTCTCTGAAGGGCAGATGTTGCACTGTATCACTTAAGCCATAAACGGAGCAGGAAGAGACATTGCATCACAGAACCAATGATAGCAAGCTAGCGCACAAGGAGAGCCCTGAAGTGTGGACATTCAGGCCTCTCTAATGGGTCATACAGGATCAATCATCCCCATGACCTTTACATTCCACCATCTTTTCTTAGGAGGACTACGCTAGCTAGCTTTTGTCAACTTGACAATGAAACCTAGACATACCCAGGGAGAGGGAATCCCAAGTGAGACTGCTTCCATCAGCTTGGCTTGTGGACATGTCTGTGGAACATTTTCTTGATTCATGATTGATTGGGATGGACTGCCCTCCTATCAGCAGTGCTACCCCGCAGAAAATGGTACTGGGGGGTACTGAGCTGTATATGAAAGGTAGCGGGTCAAGGCGAGCACTCCTCCGTGGTCTCTGCTTCAGTCTCTGCCTCCCAGTTCCCACCTTGAGCTACCACTTTGCCTTTCAACAATATTGGACTGCAACCTGTTAACTAAACAAAATCGTTCCTTCTCTCATTTGCTTTTGGTCATGATGTGTATCACAGCAACAGCAAGGCCAACTAGAACTAAGCCACAGTGAAGAACCTAAGAAATCCACTCATAGAAGCAAAGTGGAAGTTAAGAAAGAATTGTGTAGAAAGTACAATAAAAACACCCCTGCTTTTAAATCTAATGAGGATTTTTAATCATTCTAAGCTTCAATTTCTTTCCCCACCACTAGAGCTAATATTTTTATTAGTTAATAATAACATTTTCCCAACTGAAAGAAGCTTACTCTAAAAGTAAGGCTATATGGGCAGATTTTTAAAGGAGGCTTCAAACATCACCACCAGTACAAGTGCGATGTGGGATTCCCCTTTGTATGCTATGAATATATTTTATTACCATTGGTTGATAAAGAAGATGCTTTGGCCTATGGCAGGACAGAATAGAGCTAGATAGAAAAACTAAAGTGAATGCTCGGAGAAAGTAGCTGCTGAAGGAGAGATGCCAAAACCTTACTGGTAGGCCACAACCTTGTGGTGATATACAGATTTTAAAAAATGGGTTAATTTAAGATGTAAGAGCTAGCGAGGAATACGCCTAAGTTATTGGTCAAACAGTGTTATAATTAATATAGTTTCTGTGTGATTATTCAGGTCTGTGAAGCTGGGAAACCAACGTTCCGTCTCCATTTACACAAGTGTTCATAGTTGACCCTTTCATCATGCAAAGTAATAAGAAATATTAACTTCAGTAGGCAAAAAGGTATGTTTTTCCCTATTACCCTTGACCCTAAGACTCTGATAAACTCAGATGGTTTTTTAGATCTTTTGTCTGCCAGGATGTGCTGCAGCAAAGCCTGGGCAGAGTTTGTCTATAACTCCTTTTCCACTCTCAGTGGAAACAGAATAGTGATAAAGGACAAAACTTTGTTATAACACTTGTTAGGGATGGTGGTTCAGGTGCTTCATTTATGGGAAACTGTGGTTCTCTGTATAAGGACCATTGTAACGGGGTCTTCAGGGGATACCAGATTTATCTCCAGTTCCAACAGAAACCAGTTAGGATTTATAAAGAAAAGGGAAGCAGCAGACAGTGCGAATGAAATTCCTAAGAGGAAACAGCAAAGATATGGTGGTGTCTGGCCACGTCAAGGCCATGGAATTAGTGTCAAAGATGGCCCAGGGTGATAAGACATAGTCTTATGATGGTAGACTTATTGTCTGAACTTAGCAGAATTATTATTCAGAGTACTTTACAAAAGCAGAGTGGGTAGTCTGTCCCCATCAGGAAAAGTGCTCTAAGGAGCCTGACCAAAGGGGAGGTGTTTCACATAAATAAATAGTTGGTTAAACAGCTGATAGTCTTCTCTAGATGCTCTGTTCAGAACCCTTCCTGGCCATCAGCTCATCCTATAACTTATCAAGTTATTTCTCCCACAGAATTCTGTTGCTTTTACTTGTACCATGTTCATATAATTGAAGAAGGCTGGGACAGGAGACAAAACCCAACCCAGAGACAGAATAGGAAGTTCTAGGAAGAACCTATTCCACAGAATTGGCATTCCTCTGAGTTGGGATTGTTCTAAACATGCTGCCCCCGCTGAAGCCTGCATAACCCTATATACTTTCACCTTGTGAAGAGGGGCAGCACTCTGAAGATGGGCAAGAGCTTCAAAGTTTAAAGAAGACATAAAAAGGATTCTACTTTTAAAAGTCTAGAATCAGCTGTTGGATCAAAGTGTCAAGGTAAGGGATACAAACTTTTCCCAAGAGGTAAGGAATAGCTGGTGAAGATTTGGGGGGCAAAGAAATGACAAAAGTTCACATCATATAGCTGTGTACTTCAAGGATTTATCTGAGAGAAGAATCCATCAAAATCAAGGTGTCATACAAAAGATCATAAAGTCTAGATGCAAGAGGGTGCCCACGACACTACACAATGCCTTCTTTATTAGACAAGTAACTAGAAAAGAAAACTCAGAAGAGATGTCCAGAAGGCATGCATACTTCAGGATATAATATGAAAAGTAATAAGTTTTAGCATCACTTCTGTTGCTATGATAAAAAATCCCCTGGTGAAAAGCAACTTGGGTGAGAAAGGGCTGGTTTTAGCTCCTAAGTCCAGTGCACAATCCTTCACGCAGGAAAATCTACGCAGCATGAAGTTGAGGTAGCCGATTACACTATATTCACATCAAGAGAAGAAATATGTGTATACCCACACTTTGCCTTTTGAAAGGCATTGCCTACAGTAGGCTGAGTCTTCTCACATCAACTAACTTTATGAACACAATTCCCCACAATTCCTCTGGGTGAAAACCTATGTTTCTCTGGGTCTATATGTGTTTCTTGTGCTTTTTCTTTAGCCCTTTTTCTGCTGTCTATTTGTTTTGTCCTATTCTGGTTGGTTTGGTTTGGTTTTATCTTATATCACATTCCCTTAGATGTCTGTGGTTTTTTTGGCTAATGAGAGACAGAAATGTGACAAATCAGGATGGGGCAAGGTACAAGAGAACTAGGAGAAGTTGGAGGAGGAAAAACCATAATTAGAATATATGTAGAATGTATGAAAAAAATCTATTTTCAATTAAAAGGACAATTCCCCAACAGGCACCCATAGACTAATCCATGTAGACAATCCCTCACTAACACTCTCTTCCCAGGTGATGCTTATGTCAAATTGACAAAGAAAATCATCACATCATACAGTTTAGTCTAAAATTGAATGAAATTGTACAGATAAAATTTTGGAAAGAAAAAAGAGGGAAATGTGTTCCAGCTAACTAACCTTTGAACACAGAAGAAAGGGAGCCTAAGAAAAGGAAAGAGCACAGAAGAAGATGGAGTCACCAGGGGAACACACTTCGCAGAGAATAATTTCCAAAGTAGCGAGTGAACAAGGATGCAAAACCCAGCAGGAAAAAGACTGAGAAGAAGACTATTTGAAAAGGCTGACAGAAAAGGTTAGTTAGAATTTCAGGATGGATCAGGAGCTGAATTTGAAATAGAAGCATTTAGGCTGAAGGCACACATGAAATAATTTCTTCCTACAGAATGTCTTCTGCTTATATTCTACCTGCTCCCTCATGCTTTCAGCCAACATGGGCTTACCATGGCGTTGTTGGCGCTCTTCCCCAGTGATCCATCCTTTTGCTTTTGCACCTACTGCAAATGCTTTGTGTGTCCACTGTCCTCAAAGTGGATTTATTGTCAGGTCATAACACCCTCCAGAGGTCCTGTCACCTATAACTGAGAAGACAGGGTCATACCATTCTCTGGTTTGACTACCTGAAGTCTTTCCCACCACCGTTCCTATAGAAGAGCCTACAGAAACGGCAAGAGATGACTAAGGTCATCTTCAACTGGTACCTAACTTCTGTAGCTGAAGCTTCCAACAAAACTCAGCAAGCATTCTGTAACAGAACTGAGCTTAATGGCAAGTCTTTCTCTATCAGTTTTTTAGATTTTTTTAATTCATTTTAAAAACCAACCACAGTTCCCCCTTCCTCTCTTCTTCCTGTTCCCCCCACCTCCCCCATGACCCCCCCCACTCCTCTGAAAGAGTAAGGCCTCCCATGGGGAGTCAACAAAGCCTGGCACATTAAGTTGAGACAGGACCAAGCCCTTCCCCTGCATCAGGGATGAGCAAGGCATCCCATCATAGGGAATGGGCTTCAAAAAGCCAGTTCACACACAAGGGTTAGATTCTGTTCCCACTGCTAGGATCCCCTCAAACAAACCAAGCTACACAACTGTCACCCACATTCAGAGAGATATTTCAGTCCCATGCATGCTGTCCGGCTGTCCGTCTAGAGTCTGTGAGTTCCCATGAGCTCAGGTCAGCTGTCTTTGTAGATTTCCCCTTCATGATCCTGACCCCTCCTTGCTCATATAATCCATCCTCCCTCTCTTTGATTGAACTCCCTGAGCTGGGCCTGGTGCTTGGATCTCTGCATCTGCTTCCATCAGTTACTGGACAAAGGTTCTATGATGACAATTAGGGTATTCACCAATCTTATTACAGGGGAAGGCCAAAGTCTTAGCTGGGGTCATCCTTGTGGATTCGTGGGAATTTCCCTAGCACCAGGTTCCTCCATAATGGCTCCCTCTATCAAGGTATCTCTTTCATTGCTCTTCCACTCCGTCCTTCTCAAGATCACTGAATTCAATTCTCCATCAGTTCTTAAGAAAACACTGAAGATGGGAGGTAGAACCAGAGTTCAAGACTATCCTCAGCTATATAAGGAGTCTGAGGCCAGCCTGGTCTACATGAAACTTAGTCTCAAAAATGGAAAATGATCAAGAATGAATGGAAAATGAGACATCTCAGGATAGAATGTATAATGGGTTTATAAAATGTGTGTGTTTGGGGGTGACGATATTGGCCTTTGAAGAAATTCAAATACCGTAGGAAAAAATTATTATCCACAATATCAGATTTAAAGCACTTAGACTGAAATTCCAAACTCTACACAATCTTAGCATTTCTTTCTTCTCCAGCATCATCGGTTTCTCTCCCTCAGTGACCATTCCATCAATCATTCAAAAGCAAACATGTGACAAACGGGCTCTTACTCTTTGCAGGCATCCTGCCAATCAATCATGACACCACATGCCCACCAGCCCACTTCTTCCAGAAAGCCTTTCTGCCTCTGATGCTTAGATGGCCAGTTTCCTCTCCTCCTCAGGAAGGCCTTTGCTATGATGACTAAATACACATATAAAACACCGGGCCTGGTGTATGCAGGTATTTAGAACCATACCAGAAATTCAATAAATGGTCAGTCAATGTTTAAAGTGACCGAATTCATATTTTATTATTCAGCTGAAGTTGCATCTCACAACACACTCTCATGCTAACACTGGCTAATTATTGCTCAAGTTTATGTGGTTCTTAAAGTATTTGGCCTTGGTCACATATCATATCTATTAGATGAAATTCCTCTTATATTTAATATATAGAATTCCTATTGGGGGTGGCTTATTATATTTTATACTCTGCAGAATATGCTCCATACCACCTAGTAATAATAGTAATTTCTATATGATTGTGTGTGTGAATTTAGAGGACCTATGAAAACATCTGTAGTGAATAGGCAGTCAGAGTCTTTTCATTGCCAGAAAGACGAATGTTTGTGACAGCCCTAATGGAAGGTACGTGACTATAGAATTCCCTTAGCTTTGATGGTGCCTTCATCTTTTTTTACCAGTCTAGGCTGGTTTAAGCTTATTCCTCTCACAAACTGGAGGGTGAACTTTCTATTCATTATCCTGCCAGCCCACCAAGAGAACACCTCCAGATGATCATGTCTTCAGTTTTGCTTTGTTAGCTATCGCTTAAGTGGGAGTCGAGCCCAGGCTTTGCCTCTGTAAACTATTAACTGGCGTAGCCTGGTATCAACTCAGCTGGCTGGTGTCTGGCAATAGATGCCACTGGCTGATGTTCTGACTACGCAAAGAAGTGATCACATCTGTTTGAGAGGTAAGCAACAAAGAATGTCAGTGAGAAACACCCCAGGGAGAAGAAATGCATCTGCCTCCTTAGATGGTCGTTTCGGAAACCAGAAGACAAATGATAAACTGGAATAGCACACTGGTGGAATCCGTGCTAGTACTGGGAGACAGCCTGCATGCGCAAGATGGGCCACATATCAACCACCCATGGATCAGAGGAACTGGTGCCAAAATTGGTAAGTTTCCTAGTATGACTAACTGACCGAGTGACTAGCTGACATTTTCCCCATCGTGCTGATGGGAAATGAGGTGTTGATGTAAGGAAACATTTGGGGCACAATCTCCCTTGCTGTTCTGAGGCTCACCTCCCCTTAACAAGTCCTTGGGGGGCCCAAAAATGCATCATCTTCAGCCCAGGAATACCACTGCTATTGTTAGCTCTCACTCCAGGGAGAACAAGGAACAAGACTCCGAAAGGACACTCCTTTTGGTGGCTTAGCTTGGAATGTGTGTAGGAATAATCCTTGATCCCGTATATTAAAATACATGCCAAATTTCCAATCTAAAAGCTCTCCATTAGATATTAAAAACCACATTTTTCTAGGCAAAGTCTAAGAATACGAATGGGTCACTCTTTATGATAATACTGAAAGGCGTTTAAAAGTTGCTCACACCTGAGGCATTAGCTCAATTAGTATAGTATTTGTAGTGCACACATGAGGACCTGAGTTCAAATCCAGGAACAGAACTGAAAATCCAGGCATGGGACACCAGTTTATAATCCCAGTCCCGGGAATGGGGAGACAGATGGATCCCTAGGGCTCACTGACCAACCAGCCTAGCCTAACAGGCAAGCATCAAGCCAATGTGAGACCTTATGTCAAAAGAAGTCAAGAGGCATTCTTGAGGAACAACAGCTAAGGTTGTCCTCTGCTTTCACACACACACACACACACACACACACACACATCTGTGTACACATGTACATTTACACACAGATACATAGCCTACTAAAGTCTCACGGAGAGCAGCAACAGATTAGACCCCCACCTTCCTGCGTTCTTGACATGCAGTCCGTCAGTTGGGGTTCCCTCTGTTGATTCATATAAAGCTGCAGTGTAGGCTCCCTTCACCTAAGTCATAATGAACTAATTATCCAGCAAGTGCTGACGACTTTCACTCATTCTTCTCACTCACACATTAATTATCTGTGTAATAAAAACCCCTTAGTTATCCAAACTCCTCTGCTCAGGCAGGCCCAGAAATGCACTGAGGGTGTAAGGGGTAGGGGAAGACAGCTACCCCAAACAACAGATCACCTCACTGCCTCGTCGTATCCACATCTGCTCCCATTTAGTGTCGTGAGCAAAATTCACCTGGGAGCCTCAGAGGACGGGAGGGAGTCTTTTAAGTCAAGGAGACCACTGAGGTAACTGCAGCCACAATTCCTGCCGGCCTGTATCAGTTCGCTAGGTTATCTAGGCTGGGAACAGGCTCTGAGCTAGCTGAGCAGAGTGACAGCCCCAGCTTTGCTAATCATCAGTTGCAATAAAATGACTTTAAACTCTGGTACTTCTGGTTTTTTGTTACATTTGGGTTTGTTTTGTTTTGTTTTGTTTTCTGTGAAATTGAAAACGCCTCTAGAAAACGGTCTTGTGGACTCTTGACTGTGTGGCTAGTCACTAGGCTCTAAGCAAAGAGCACCAACGTCTCCTTAATCTCTGCTGTAAATTTACCATTAAACACAGACGTCTGGACCATGATCATTGCCAAGTGTTACTTTTTAACGGTGAGCACTCAAAACAACTACAATAACAATGATCCAATGCAGTATTTCTAGCTGGCTCACATAACTCAAGGCAAGTGTTCCTCTCTTCCTTTATTTTTGTCTCAATTTCCTAGATGCTACCCTAAGCCACTTTACTGGGGTTTTATTGCTCAACTAATACATTGCATCTCATTGTCCGTCTCCAGAAACCATGTAAATCCTTTTAGAAAGGACATATGAATAACCAGTATGCCAGACATAGCCACTATGTGGAAAGAAATCACTAGACTGGATGGCAAGGTTAATGACGAGAGATACAGAACATTAACGAATTCTGGGAAGAGAAAGGAAAAGTTCTCCTCACAGGTGTGACTAAGACGAAGTTAGCACTAAGCCTGCAGAAAACTTAGGAAGTGAGGTGCCATCGCAGGGTTTCCAAATCCCCCTCTGCAGTCCCTTTCCAGACTTCAACAAAGGAGTCATCGTTTATCACATTTGCATGTTTAAGTCTTCACTCTCCTCTTGCACAATTAAAGACAAATGTCCAAAGAATGTCTGACACTAGAAAACACATGGCAACATCTTTGGCAGAACAAAGAGAAACGGAGAGTTTCATACTGGTAACTCTCCGCTCCAGCTGAAATGTCCTAAGCTGGGGGCGGGGGGGCAAGGGCCACAGCTCCATCAGGAAAGTAAACATTCTTGTTCCATGTGAGACCCCAAACCCATGCTAAAAACTCTTTGGTGAAGTGCACTTGTAATTCTAAATCTGGGGAGGCAGAGACCGGTGACACCCCAGGGCTTGCTGAACAGCCAGTTTAGGCTAATTGGCAAGCTCCAAGCCCCTGCCTCTGAAAGCAAAGTGGTGGCTGGTGAGAAATAACAACAATGGCCTTCCCACGCACATAAACACACACACACACACACACACACGCACGCACGCACGCGCGGTGTGTGTGTGTGTGTGTGTGTGTGTGTCACACACACTGTCCTAAGCTGAAACTGCCTGTAGGAGCTTTCTCTGTACCCAGTTCCAATTGATGAGGTGAAATAAAGCTTCAAAACATTAACCTAAATGGGTCAAGGGAGTACCTGGCCTATACCTACCTGGTCTAGCCCCATCGTCCTACTACCGGACACCAGCGCTTCAGGGTTCTAGGTTTCCTGACTGAATCCGTTCTGCTTCTGAAGCCTCTACTCCAGAACAAGGCAATCCTAACTCCCTTATAATATGCCACGACTTACTTTCCTCCCATTCTTGCCTTGCCCAGATAACTTCAGTTTCTAGGTTTTCTGAACATCTAGCTCTTGAGGCCTGTTCTCATTCTCTGAGCAGGATCCATAACTAATCTATCATCTGAAAAATATTGATTTAATTTCATTTAAAAACCCAAAGTTATTTAAAGCTGTATTACAATAGGATTTTGGCAAGGCCACGAGGTAGAAGAGCAAGCAGCTTCATTATTAGGTTAGGTACCTAAAACCCAGCACTGTCCAGAGAGGAGCCAAAATCAAGGAGAGAAGCGCACTGAGGCCAAGATTGGGATCTGAGTGTGGTTGTAAGTGATTGCATGCATGTGATTACATGGATGTCAAGGTTGGGGCAGGTGAGGGCGGATATAGCTGCAGAGAGAATCCTCCTTGTAAGAGCGGTCACTAGTACTAGAAGCTAAATAAAGAAGGAAAATAATTCTAAGTAATAATGATATTAAGTGCAGACATTGTAAATACAGGCAGTCATCTGTGAACATGTCCAGCATATGCAGAAGCTGTGAGATCCGAATGTACTCACATTAGTGTAAATTCTCTTAAATTACAAAGTTAACCTCAGTCGCTTAGCCTTCTTAACTTGCCACTTCTGGTTGTCAAATTGTTGTCTAAAGTAATGTAAGACAGCCTTGTTGAAGAAATTTGACAACTCATTCGTCTAATATTCAACCTGATTTTCATACCCTATATATTATATGAACCATTTCACTTTTGTGTAAACCCTTATTACTCAATGTCTTAATATTCTACTGGCATTTTTAAAATAAAATAAAATTTATCGCAAAGATTTTTGAAGGCTTTATATTTCTACAAATATGAGCCATATTCATTATTGTCAGGCAACCCCTATTTATGAAAATCAGCTAATGGTTTGAACCGGCTGTTAGTCACCATCTTACCCCAGTTCATCTCAGTGTGCTCATTATAAATGAGTTCAATGGTTTCCATGACAACTGCACACCAACCAATGTTCCCATGAACGGCACCTCATTCCTGAGAGAGAGCAAGCCCTACATTATCCAAACAACATCTTGCCAGAGTTATAGGTCAACACTTTTGCAGGCCCTAAAAAGCCAAGGTGCCCGGTGACGATACTAAAGGAAGGACAGGTGTGCAACCAAGATTCAGATAGAAGGGGAGGGAAGTGTGTAAGCATTGCACATGCAGGTTCACACACTTCTGCTCTCTTCCTGAAGACCCTCGTCCACCGCAGAGCTCTCAGAATCTGCAGAGTCAGGCCGTGTGTCTGCTGATGTTGGGATGCAGTAACTGAAGCTAGTGATGGTCTTTTTTCCAGTTCTAATTATTGTCATAACTAATGATTCCATCTCCTATGTTTTGATCTCAATTCATGACAGACAGTTGATTCTGAGATATAAATGAATGTTTTAATGCATTTAGTTATTATATATTCACTCTTTATACTCATTTATAAAGGCAAATTTTATTATGTTTATTTATTTTGTGTGTTTTGTGCATGTATAAGGGGATACATGGGCCTCCGTGTACATGTGGAAGTCAAAGGACAAACTTGTAGGAAATTGTTCTCTCCTTCCACCATATGAATCCCAGTGATTGAGCCCAGGATTGTCAGGTTTAGCAGTGAGTGGCTTGACCTGCTAAGCTGTTCCAATGGCCTGTTTTCCAAGCAATTTTAAGGACAATGATCCCTCTAGTGTGATAGCTATTATTTCTCTTGATTTTAATACAATGTAAACAAAGTTCAGAGATGCTAGGAAAGATGCCTGAGATCACAAAGCAAGTCAGATTGCGGACATAAGGGGAGGAGCTCTGGGCCTGCCTGAACTTGCTGTGCCATGCTTTGTGCAAGTTCAAAGAGGCCTGGCCCTTTCTGAATGGAGATGGAGGAGGAGTGGATGGGAAGCAAGTAGACGGGGCAAGGGGAGGGGAGGGGAGGAGCAGAGAGAGGGCAAACTGATTAGTATGTAAAATAAATGAGAAAATGTTATTTAAATAAAAATAGTATCAGGAGGAAATAGAGAAAATAAAGCATATTTAATACTTCCTTGTGAGTGACCTTGGAGAATCCCTCCCTTCCTAACTAAAAACACAAATATGAAATTCAGTTATCTATTCCTCCATGAATGGTGTCCCCAACCCTGACTGGTGAGATGCCAAGATACACAGACACAGAAGCAAGGCACATTAACACTAGCTAATGCATTTCCCAGGCTGAGCAAGTGCACAGATATTTTACCCATGTGATCACAAAGCATCATTGTTACCATGAGACTGGAACACTAGGACTGCTCTAGTTTTGACAAATGCCCCACAACACAGCGCCTCTCCCAGACCACTCCGTGGCAAGTGGCTGTCTGTCAACAGCTAAGTCCTGCCTGGTATGAGTCAGAAGGTGTCTTCTGCCTCGACCTTGAGGCAAAGTCATAATTTCATAAGCAAGTCTAGGATCGAAGGCTCCCCCAAGTTCTCAGAGTTTCACTAGATGCCAACTACAGCACATTTGTTCAATAAACAATAGGTATGAGCCAAGGATGAGCCTGGTGCTCCACTCTGTGCATGTAGAGATGCCAGCAAGTGGAGACATGGCCCCTATTTAGCAGAAAATTAAACACGGGCTTGGAGTCACAAATAACTCAATGTCAACCTTCTCTCCGGTGCTTGGACCAAGAGATTTCTCCAAGGCCTTGCTCACATTGTCCTGGGATGCTCTGTGGGTGATAGCTGCAATTCTCGGACATTTCTTAGTCACCAGCTCGCTAACCTTGAGCCTTCAAGGCATGCGTACTGGCTCCTAATCAAGCTTCCACCTTGGTTGGATTTCTTTTCCTAAATGGATTGTTCTACCTAGATGTACAATCCAGGTTTTCCTGGTGGATTAGAGCATATCTTGTTTTGATACATTTCTGAGGGGAAAAAACGGAAAGGCAGAAACATGCAGCAAACTGAGTGCCTCTTCCAGGCTTCCTGGACACACCGTCGTCCTTCTTCAGCTCTGAGCCTGGCACTCTCTTTGGTGGCTGGGAGATTTCCTCCCCAGATGCCTTATATCTGTACGTTCAGATACGCCTCCTCTGACCACCACACTAAAAGCATTAAAGCCCCATCGCTCTTTCTCCTCCACCTTATCATCATCAACACAATAAGACATGTTTTCATACTATCTGTCTTCTCCCACTAGCACGTCCAGACGAGAGCTTTGTATACCTTCTGCTTGCCACTCATTGCCCAGACCAGGCATTTAGGAAACACTTAATCAGTGTATGCTGAGTTAAAACAAAACAAGGCAAGATGGATGAGACAAACCCCGTTGTTTTTAAGCCAGAGATCAGTTGTCTGAGCAGGAAGGCAAACATTAGTTTGGAGCTGGCTCTGCCCATTAAACTACGCAGATGCTATTTTCTTTTCATCCTGGCAACTTGGACCTCACTCTTCTCCCAGGGTATGTTTAGCCCCAGAGCCTCAAGAAGATTTAAACAAGGTTTATTAAAGACCAAGACTTGGATGTCTGCACATACCCAGGCTCAAGATCAGACTTGTGGTAAAACCACAGACAGGCATGGAATGGCTATGGGCTCCCCCAGGATCAAAGCCTGGTCATAACATAGAAATGGAAGATTATCTACAGGACAGTGAGATACCCGAGACACTCAACTGTTTCAACCACTGCTGGTTTTGTTATTTAAAATATTACGTGTATAAATCCGTGTGTATGAGATGTACTGAGGAAAAGCTTTTGCTACATGTATATGTTTATTCTAAATTGTTTAATTCTAAGTATGTATTTATACAAATTATGCATATATGAACATATATATTCTGACCTCTCATATAACTACACACATAAGAAATTTCAAATCTATATTTGAAGAGTTTTTTGAGAAATGGTGTGTTTATGAGTTAGAGAGCTTGCACACAATGGATTTTGAAAGCTAAATGTTTCATGACCTCTTATTTCCTCATTCTCGATGACCTAAAGCTGGGACAGAGGGAAGGGAAATGGTTTGTCAATGACCCACAGCTTATCAGAAGTACCACCCTTAGAAACCACTAGTCATCCATGTTTCTTGCTTGCGACCACAGTAAGAGAATCCTAAAGAGACAGAAGGTAAGCTCATACCACCTCCAATTCCACAAGAAGGAATTATATATAGACTCATCACAGTCATCTGTGGGCTGACACTCACACCCCACCCACCACCAAATGAATGGAGAATGCACTTCATGCGTTGACCATGGAAATGGTTAATTTTTACAGTCTTCTTGAAAGCTTCTGGGGTTCTCCTCTTCCTGAACTTCCAGGGAGCCTCTGTCTTCTTGTTTTTAAGCACACTTTTCCAGTCACACAGCCCAATACCATCCCCAGGAAAGAAGTGATGTGGGATTCCCCTCTGTATGCTATGAATATGTCTTATTGTCATTGGTTAATAAAGAAGCTGATTCAGCCTATGGCATGCCAGAATATAGCCAGGCTGGAAGGGATAGAGAGAGAGAGTAGGCAGAGTCAAAGAGACACCATGTCACTGCCTAAGGAGAAAGATGCTATCACTGGAACCTTTCCAGTAAGCCACAGCCTTGTGGCGATATACAGATTAATAGAAGTGGGTTAATTAAAGATGTAAGAGCTACTTAATAAGAAGCCTGAGCTAGTAGGCCAAGCAGTGTTGTAATTAATATAGTTTCTGTATGATTATTCAGGTATGAGTGGCCAGGAAACATAAGAGCAGTCTCTGTCTACAAATAAGCCCTCAGGAGGTTAAATATTTTGCCTTGGCATTCTCACAATTCAGACATATATATGTGATTACAAGGCCTCCTGTCCATTTCCTCTTAAAAGTGACTCTGCTTCACTTACAAGGAAATGATAGGAGTTTCCTCTCCTAACACTGTAGAGTATCTCCCCTCAAAGTGAAGTGAAATGATAAAAATACTACAACAGTCAAGTAGAGCAAACTAAGGGTAGATGAAAAGTACAGCAAAGGAAGCTAACTTGTATGATGTTTTTGTAGTCTTTCTTTTCCTTGGTCTCACTACTTGGTTCAACATGTATTCCTGGTCTCCTTTCAGGAGCCTTTCCTTTGCCCTTTCAATGTATTGAAATGGCAACGTAAGAGACAATTCTGACTTTTTACCCTTGTACCTGGGTGAAGTATCTGGGCTCTTTACATCCAGTTAAAATCACTACTACCCCTTCCTATGTTGGTTGAGGAGCACACAGTCTGCTCTCACTCTATTGTGGTAGGTAGGTGGAGGATGTGTTCATATAACGTGGAAGAGGAGATAAGGCACGGTGTGGGGCACTAGAAACCAGTTGAGTACCCAACTGAGAACCATCCAAAGAGGTGGGCAGGGAGCCACAGATGAGATGGTACCTGGGTTAAGGCTCAATAGTCCAGCCTGTCAGACTCCACTTACAAGACGTATATATAAGACAAGAAATTCATGACAGCTCAAGCAGCACATTCAGCCCCAAGTGTTCCTGTGCAGTGTGTGGGTCTGTATGTCTGCCCTGGTCATAGATGCACAAATCAGCCATCAATCTAGGACAGAGAGAATGGTCCCTAGGCTAGTGTTGAGGACAAGCGGGGACAACCCATCTGGGCAAAATTGCTCAAATAAAACTAATTTGGCATGGAAGTTGGTTAGATTTGGTACAGCCAAGTAGAATAAGGTAAACTGGTAAAAAAAAAAAAAAAGAAAAAATATGGAAGAGGAAGGTTGTGTAGCAGTAGGGGTACGCTGCGTGGACTTCCCTTCATAAAGAAAAGATAAAGAAACTTGGCATTCAGCTGCAGAAGTAGCTAGCTGATAATCCAGCCCTGGTACCTGTGGGGTTAGCATCAGCCTCCATGCCACAGGCTCACTTTTGGCTTTCCTAATCCTTTGTTAGGCCTGCGTGGCAGTTGGACTCTTCTGCCCACACACTGTTGCTTCCTCTCCAGCTTCCTTTTGCAAGTGAAGAAGCTGCATGTATTCCTTGCTCACCCAACCTTGCTTCTTCTCTGTGGTCATTGTTCCTCCCTTTACCTCCATCTCAACATCTTCTTCCTGGGGTATTTGACTGACACCAGATGTTACACACTGACATCTATTTACCTGGACTCATTTGGGGCAGTGCAGAACAGCTAATCTATTATGCATTAACCAACAAATACTACTTAAGAAAAATACAGGTTTTTCTTAATTAAATGTCTCTACTGTATGTTTTTATGAGGGGACGTGTGTGCTGTGGCATGTGTGGAGGTTAGAGAATAATTTTGTGGACAGGTTCTCTCTTTCTACCATGTGGGTACCAGATCATCAGACTGGGTAAGAAGTATCTTTATTCACTAAACCCTGGGGCATATTTTCTTTTTTTGAATTTTACTTTTACAGTGCAGTGTGTTTGTTTAATAAAGAATGGAGATTCTCAGGCATTCTACAGCCTGAGCGAGAAGGATATGGCTCAGAAACACACAGGGTGCTTTCCCAAGGAGCTTAAAAATATTTTTTATTTGAAACAGCATCCCATGAAGCCAAAGCTGACCTTGAACTTGTTATGTACCATAGGTTGGCTTTAAGCTTCTGATCCTCGCAATCCTCTGTCCCTAAGTTCTAGGACTACAGTTGTGCCTGACCACATGGTTTATATGGTGCTGGGGAGCAAGCACAGAACTTCATACATGCTGGTAAAGCAGTTACCGAGTGAGCTTCATTACTAGTCCCAAGAATTCTTTACAGGAGATAAAATCCTCCAGATGTGGAAGCAAACCACACCCAATGATGACACAGAAAGTTTCATCTACCACCCTTAAAATCATTTCCAGGCCATGTGTGTGCATCACGCATGTGTATATCTGTGTCTGTCTGTCTGTCTTTGTCTCTCTCTGTCTACTCTCTCCCTCCGTATGTGTGCATGCATGTACGCATGTGCCTGTGCTCGCATCCATCTTAGAATTACACAACTTCACATCTCTCTATAAAGTTACTCATGTGCCCTTAAGAAATCTTGCTATTTAAAAAAGTGTAAAACAGACCCCAATTTTATAATCAAGATATGATTAAATCTGAATTTTCTTCTAACAAGTCTCCAGAGGCTGGGTATGAGGTCAGCCTCGGCAGGAGTCTGCAAAACAGGCCTTGTTTGGCTCCCCAAAGGCCCAAGCACCTTGTTCCACGAGGCCTGGCTAGCCTAATTTGGAAAGCTGTTCCCAGGACTTGCCTGTTTAATCTGAGGGTGACATCAAAGGAGTGATGCCCCATCTGTTGATTCTCACTTTTATGTTTGCTCTTTATTATAGCCATTCACAAATAGAGGCTTATGGAATTAATAAACCCCCAAAAGGAGCACCATTAACTGTATCTCTGCCAGGTGTTCTTGCGGAACAAAGAGAAGAGTGAAACTCAATGCCAATCTTTGGGGAACTGGGAAAGATGGGCTGTTTGGGGGTAGAAGGCTTCATCCATCACTGACAGTTCTGTGACAGGACACCATGTGCCTCTCTTGGGGAGTCTAGATGTCACTGGAGAAGCAGGATGTGCACATGACTGTCCTGTACATGGAAGACTGGGGCAACAATCCATTCCTGACCCCAGAATCTCTGCTGAACCATTTTACACTGGCACACTAGCTTTTCGAATATGGGTGGTTCTTGGCGATGGTCCCAAATCGTCAAAGTGGACAGACTCAGCGGTGGAAAGCAGTCCCTGTAAACTTAACTGTAAACCAAAAGTCTTAGTGATGCAGCTTCTCCCTACCCCTCTCCTTAGGTGAGTAAGGTGAAAGCCAGACAAAGAGAAAGCTGTCTGTCCTCAGTCTTCTCTCTCACCTGTGTGTCCATCACATAGAAGAAGGAAGATAGAAGGAACGCGGAGGCAGAGGTCACGGGGTGGATGACAAGCTTTTGGAAGACTGAAGTATAGGTGAATCCTGATGGTACACTGGCACATATTGTAAATGAATCTCAAGCATAGATCTGTAGGGAATATGTGTCTGTGAGGGTATGATACTCTAAATCCTACAAGACTTCTGTTCTCCAAGTCTCCCAAGGTATGTGGGTTCAAAGCTCCACCTTGCTGTTTCATTGTTTGTTTTTGTTTTGGGATTTCTTTTTGTGGGGTGGTTGTTGTTGCTGCTCCTGCTGCTGCTGTTTGAAACAGGGCCTCTCTATGTAGCCCTGGTTGTCCTGAAACTTACAGAGGCCAGCCTGCCTCTGTTTCCCCCATGTGTTATTTCTATAAGTAGGCAAGTGGTCCAGTCAATGTGACTCCTGTCAGCCCAGGAGCAGAAATGGTGTGATCATTCTCTCTAATAACTGGTACAGAGCCTAGCACGGATGCTGCTCAAATTGAAGCTAACAAGGTTAAAGTGACCCAGAACTGACTGAAGAGAAAGTCGACCTCAGAAGTAAACCACAGACACAAAGAAATGTGTAAGTGGCAGAGGCAAGGTAATTCCTGCTGTTTAGATTGATGACTATTTTCGTCCCTGACTGTTCTACACAGCATTCTGTTTATTTGAGTTTGTTCAGTCCTGGCTGCCAACAGCATCTGTCAGCCACATGCCTCTCTCGAGCCTCAGCAGCAAAGCATCAGGCTNAGCATCAGGCTACATGCATGTGGCTGCAAAGGCTGCCTCCAGTTCTTGGAGCTACTTTCTCTGCCTTGACCACCCTGGTTACTCTCCATGGCTGGCACCAAATGAGTCTTGTCACTTGGCAACAAGGAACCTGCACAGATCTGGCTCTCTGGATCTAAGCTGGGGACCACCCTGAATCACTGAACAAGACATATAGGAGGGGAGGGATTGATCTCACCCCAGCTTTCTTGTGGTTAGTCAAAGCCCCAGCTATGTTGATGCAACTAAGAAAGCCTACCGCATGTGTCATCGTGACTTTGAATAGTGCCTTCACATTTGACAAATGAAATGAATCCAACGCTTGATTTATAGGAAGTGAGTCTTCGTGTTCTGCTCCACTGACGTTTGTCCTCCAATTTGGGTTGTGCAATGAATATTTGGAGTTTCCAGGGCCTTTTCATAGATCCTGGGGCCTTCCCTTAGCTTCTGCATGGTAAGGTTCTGTCTGTCCTGGACCCACAGTGCCAGAATCGGAGTTCGTTTCTGATTTTAGCCAAAGGGTGTTCCCAACCCAAAACTAAGGAGGTACAAATAAGCATTGTATTGCGTGTTCACTTTTAGGTTTATCAGTCTCGTAACAAAAAGATGAGCCTTCTCCTTCCATATTCCTTTCAGGTACCAGGCTCTGGTTTGTTTTCTGCCGAACCTGTGAGCTACGAGTTGTCTGCTTAAAATCAGAGATGGGCAAGAACTCAAGATTTCTACTATGGAGTGTGCCTACAACAGTTTGCCACAACAGCCCTCTGCATTTGGGAAAACACCGGTTTAGGAACATTAAGCTCTCTCTATCCTGACACAGTATCCAGAAGGCAACTGTGGTCTGCTAAAGGAGCCCCTGGTCCTCACCACACTGGCTGAGGATGTAAAGGATGCCCTTGGAACCCTAAACGAGACCAGACCAAATCTTGATCTCCAATCCTACATGTCAAGCAAGCAGACACGGGTGACCCAGGAGAGTTAGTATTTCAGGGGACTTCCCCTTCCTCTGTACTTTTAGACATGGTTTATTGAGCCAGAATCCAAGAGAAGCTCAGGGTCCATAGATCGGAAAGATTTCAAAGGGAGAAGCTATGCCTTTCACGACCCTACAGTGTGCCCTATCCATAAGCATCTGGGTAGGGCAGAGACACCAATGGGATCCAGAGGCTGCTGTCTTCCCTGAGCCCTTTGTGGTTTTGAACACACAGACTAAATTCTCTTGAAGCTTCCTCAATGCTTCTGGATTTCTGCTTTAATATCAAGTAGATACATAACATGAATTTATTGACTTATTTACTTGAGAAATAAATAGTCTCCATTGTGCAGGGGTTTGTTGTAGCTATCATATTCCAGGCACTATGCTTGATCTTGAAGGCGATGGAATGACATTCCTGGAGTTTACCATTTAATCTGGAAGCAATTTATAGACAAATAATTAAATGGTCATATAATTAAACCATCATGCTGCAAGAGGGCCTTTGTGCGAGGGCATGCTTGCCAACATTTCAGATTCCAGTGCTGACTGACAGTGTTGGGGACCATTACTCAGTAAGTAGCCCTCAGAAAAATTCTATAAACTACGTGTTTCTCACTTTACCTGATCAACAGGAAAACTGAAGTTTAGATCACAAATGGTTGAGCTCAAACGTGAACCTGAGACTAACTGCAAAATCCACGTCAGCACATCTTTTAACATTTGCAAATGCTTCCAGTCCCAGATGAGGTGTTATAAGAGAGAGGCACCAACTCCTAGCATATGGAATCCAGTCTTCCAGGGCACTTCTCTATTCCATACTCTCCTGTTCTCTTTAAAGCACCTTTATCTACTCACCCTGGACACGGAACTGGATCCAAAGAGAATCCTTCAGCTTCCCCGGGTGATGGCTGACAATGAGGAGCAGCTTTATCTTACCCGAGATAGCCTCCTGGGTACTCAATAAAATGTGTCTGCCCACACATGCACCTTCACAAACACCCACATAAACATGCATGCACACATGTGTGCGCACACACAAATCCAATACATCTCTTGGCTACTATCTGAAACCTTCCTTCTATCTCCTATCTCTGGGAAGATTATTCCTACATTGGTGGCCCTGGGTGAAGTCTCTTATATGCACTTAAATTGTGAATTCCTCCACCACAGATGACACACCACCTGGAGATGACTTCAGAGGGTAGGTAGTTTTTTCTCTCAATGTCCACCTTCCCACAAAATTTGTAACTTGCTATTTAAACAATCAGCCCTTCATTTACATTATAGATTCTACTATTAAATCATCTTGTAAATCAACACACCTAGTTCAAAAGGGAATTTATTTGGTGATCCCCATCTGTAGGCACTGTGTAACCTGGGCATTCTATCCCACTTAAAAGGGATGATATTTACACTGGAAAACCAAAAGTTGACTACTCAGAGCCTGAGGTATCGGGAATAGAGATTAGAAGGAAAGAAAGTGTTACAGATGAAGGCGAAGAGGAAATTAAAAAATCTCCCTGAGCCTTAATCCTCAGAAGTTTTCATGAGCCCATCTGGGGCCGCAGCCTCAGGAAACGCCAAGGCTATTACTTGCCTTCACCTTTGGGCTGTGTTTTATTGCCATTCATTAAGGAGATCTTTCCCATCAGCCTTATCTTCTCTTTCTTGGCCCTCAGTCTGGTTGAGTCAGACCTGGAACATTTACTTTCACAAAGACTAACCAATTTTTTGTCTAGACGCACACGATTTCTACCAGCACTCCGCTGACCAGGGTCAGAGAAAAAGCTGTAAACACGCACGTGGCTCACTAGCATGGACAGAGAAGCAAGGGTAGGGAAGACAGAGAAGGGGGCAGGGGAGCTAGACATAAGAGTGTGTAGAGAACTGAGCACACACTGAACTCTCTTTGCTTGAAAAGGAGAAGGAGAATTTAGAGGATCCTTGGAAGGGCTTTCAGATCCACACTGGAGCTCGGTCTCAGAGGCCTCCAGGACCTTTGCTCATGCTGTTGCCTCCACCTGGGTGGTTTTGTACGGCTCATCCTGACTTCCTCTACCTATGGCCAACTTCTTTTCACTCAGCAACTGTATTCTTGAGCCCACTTTCTTGGGAAATCACTCCCTAGCTCCTAACTGGCTCGGGTGGATTGCCAGGGTGCAATCTCACCACTTTGCTAGTGGATTATCACAGCACTGCAATTAAAGGGTGATGTAGACATGGCTATTTGGAGAATGACTACCCAGGCTCGTTAGCTGTCGAGTGTTTTCTAAATTATCCCACAATGGACCTAATTGCAATTTCTAAGTGGAACTATTACAAAAGTAATGTACGTGGTTATATTAAACAAATAATGTTGTCTCCCTGGCTAGATTTTCAACCCCTTAATGGCATGGTTGTTTGGGCCTGTACGTCTTTGGGTGGCCACCCCCTAACACTAGACCCTACATATAGTTGGAGATCAAAACACTACATATTATAAGAAAATAATCCGCAGGGCTTCTGGTTACAAGAGGAACAACACAGTGGAAAAATTACCCAGAAGACAGATTGTAATGGTTTAGGATGAGCAAGTGGCTCCCAACATCACAGCTGCCCCAAAGACTCCAATGAGGAGACTGTTGCCACTGTCATTGACATCCCCAACACATAGATTCTTTTGGTTCTTATTCTGTTGCTATCTTTATGGGCAAATAAGAAAAAAAATGGCAGTCTGTTTCAAGTACATTATTAGAAACATATAAATAATTTTGTGCTTTTGCACAATGTTAGGGTTTTCTGTTTGGGGTTTTTTTTTTTAGTAACAATAGACTCACAAAATAGGATTGTTTCCTTGGCAGCAAGTTTACAAATCATGCCACTTTCTTTGATAACTGACCAAGACAAACTCAGGATCTTTTAGTTCAATCTTAATTGCTAATATTAAGTCTCAGACCATACATTATACAGTCAATATATCTATATATGCACATATGTAGGTTCCACAGTGGCTGCAAAGGATTAGAGGCTGCAGCAGACTTCAAGAAACTTCAGAGGTCCAAGGGCTGAAGCAGAGAGACAAATTGGGATTCAAAGATAGTCTCTTTGAGAACAAGATAACAAATCCAGACTGTAGTTCTGATAATGGTGATGATGATGGTGGTGGTGATGATGATGATGACAATTATGATGATATAAGTTGGGCTGCAGGATCAGAAATAAGCTGTAGAAGCAAGAGGTGGTGAAGGCTGTAGAGGCAAAGGGCAGGACCAGGTTCAAAGGAATGGATGGTAGATGGCTGTTCTAACAGGGCCACATTAGCAGTGTGGACCAAGCTGAGCTGAAGTACCTAGCCTCATTTGGAGTTCTACGAGTGTTGTTACCTTTACACAGGTCAGGTGACAGGTCAGGGGGCCATCCCTATCACGTAGGTGTCTTCCTCTTATGGGGTTCACATGAGTGAGTTATATCCTTTCCTCAATCTGGAGAGTTCAGTTAGTTCTCACATCCAGTTTTCCTGACATGGTTATAGTAGTCCATGTGCCCACATAGCACCAATTAACACTGGTCAGTTTTTAGGGTGAGGGTGGTGCCATTCTGCTCTTCAGATTAAGTTATTGGGTCACCTTGTGCTATGTAGGTGGTGCTCAATAGATGAGTGTTTTATATGTCTACCTAGGTACAGGGTATATATTCTCAAAGTGGAGTCAAATTCTGCTTGCAAAATGAAGTATCTAAAGGCAAGCTACAGTCCAAAAAAATCACTACTTTGTGCAATATGAAGTAACTTGAGGCAAGATATAGCCTGATCTCAGTTCTAGTTTGAAATTCTAGTAATTCTAGAATTACTACGTAATTCTAGTTTGAAAGCAAAAATAGCCTTTGGTCATTTCAGAAAATTTTGAAATTCACATTTTAATGTGAGCTCACTAAAATACCAGAACTACATTTGGGCAGTGAATCAGAGTATAGTCTAGGAGTCTGATTCATCCTCTCTATAATGAGAAGTACTACACTGGCCATCTGCCCAGGACGTCCCACCATTAAGCAAAGGAGACCATGTGGGTTTCTGGGTAGATCTGAGCTCCAAGAGACAGCATAGGCTCAGTGAAGATAGAGAGGACCCACATATTCCTTTCACAGGTACCCATGTGTGTCACAAAACACTGATGAGATGGACCTAGACACATTCAGTGTGTCAAGAGCTCTGTTCTGGTTCGTCTCAAATACGCCCACAGGTTCATGTTTTGAGTGCTTGATCCCCAGGTAGTGATATTTTTGGAGGCTGTGGAACTTTTGGGAGGCAGGGACTGGCTAGAGGAAGTAGGTCACTGGCAGTGGACCTTTGAAGGCTTCCTAGCCCTGGCTCCTGCTTCCCTTGTTTTGCTTCTTGGTCCTTCATGATGTGAGTAGTCTTTGGGGCATCTTTTCACTGCCGTGATGAGCTCAGCCACCTCTGCTCTACTACAATGGACTAACCCTCTAAAACCATGAGACACGACCTTACCTCTATAGGATGCTTTTGTCGCATATTTCACCACAGTTAGTGCAAGGTCCTTGAAAGGTCCCCACGGCACCAAAAATATCCATCATTTGTTTACAGTGCAGAAAAGTCTCACACAATGGCTCCAGCCTCAGCAATCTGGGAGAACTCCAGCCTTCATCCTATGATGTACTCCATCTTGCCATATGTCCTACACGCTACTGTCCCTTGTGCATCCCTCCTCGAGCCGTTCTTCTTCCCTCTTCATCTTCAAAGGAGTCACAGAAGAAGTACTTCCTCCCTCATACAGTACCCTCTACAGGCCTTTCCGGGGAGCTGTGTTTTCCTGGCCATAAAATGTCTCCAATGTCCAGCATCTTCTGAGCAAGGCTTCTTATAAAGGAAAGGTCATTTCTTGTAGACATTTCCATCAACAGATTGCCAGGGTCAGCACTCAGGGGATCTTTTTATAAGCTCAATTATAAATTTAATGACATCCTTCATTAAAAAATACTTTTCAAAGTTTGTTAATCCACAGCCTTAGCCCATACATCAATGTCAAAAGAGTAAGTGGCTCGAAAGTCTTGACCTTGGACAGCCCCAACCAATGGGCTGCTGGTGCTGTGGTGACCTAAAGTTCTCTTTGTCTTGACTTGATTGCAGCTAAATTGCTTTTCAGCATTCTTAGTTATTTTAACACTGGAGCCTGTGATGCTCTGTGTAGTAGCCAGACTTGTCTTTATGAAAAAGCAAGCTGTATCAGGATCTCCAACCATTTGGCATGACAGAACAAAGTCCCCAATGTGAGGACAGGATTTTATGAAAAAATCTATCATATGGACAAATATGAGCCAGTTCCTCTGAATAAACTCCTAGCATATCAATGGGTATATGGCCAAGAACTTGCTAGCAAATGTCCTCCTGCTCCACAAGACAAATAAGCATTCCAACTTTTTGATCTCCTCTATAGTGGACAAAGCCCACCAAAGCCTGTTCTGACAAGGACTATCCCAAAGTGCAACCCCACCTACTTTTCACAGAACAGGTAAAGCTCCTGGAAGCAGGCCTCTTACCTGTAGAAGATATTGTGAATGGTGTCCTTTCACTGATCCTTTACTTACAGAAGATGAAAGGAGAGAAGGTAGATAACACTCAGTAAGGTGATCTGTGTATGTCCTACAGTGGTTACCATACCTCCGATGATCTGTGCATGTTCTACAGTGGTTACCATGCCCCCTGATGACATGCATATGTTCTACAGTGATTACCATGCCCCCTGATGATCTGCATATGTTCTATAGAGGTTATCATGCCCCCTGATGATCTGTGCATGTTCTACAGTGATTACCATGCCCCCTGATGATCTGCATGTGTTCTACAGTGGTTACCATGCCCCCTGATGATCTGTGCATGTTCTACAGTGGTTACCATGCCCCCGATGATCTGAGTAAGTCCTAAGTGGTTACCATGCCCCCTGACGACATGCATATGTCCTACAGTGATTACCATGCCTCCTGATGATCTGCATGTGTCCTACAGTGGTTACCATGCCCCCTAATGATCTGCATGTGTCCTACAGTGGTTACCATGCCCCCTAATGATCTGCGTGTGTCCTACAGTGGTTACCATGCCACCTGAACAGTCCTCACCCTCCACTCTCTTTCTCTGTCTACAGGAAGCCATATTGCTCCCATCTTATTCATCCCAGTCTTCTTGGTGAATCCTAAAGAGAGAGATGTAAGAAGTCCTGAGTTGCCTACTGCATAAGAATTTCAGGAGAACTGAGTCTGCCTTCCCTTCCCTCCATACATCCCACATAAATCCTCTCTGCCCTGCCTCTGTGGAACATGCAGTCTCAGAGACCACATCTCAGGCTTTCCCTTGGCCTTGTGCAAGCTGCTGCAAGGTCTAGCTTCATTGTATTCTTCATGAGCACAATGATGATCAATTTTGGTTGACAGCTAAACTAGATTGAGAGGTGCCTACAATATAGGTGAAATATACTTGTAGGGGTGTGTGTGTGTGTGTGTGTGTGTGTGTGTATACCTGAAGACTGGGTGTAGGTCCTAGGGGGGGTGGGAAAATATGGGTGGTACCATCTAAAAGCTGGAGGACCCAGATGGAGTAAATGGAAAAGGAAGGGAAGGTTCTAGAGCATTATACAACTACCAGTTGTGGCTGTCACCCGTGGATGACAGATTGTAGATTACTGAGCCTTTAAGTGCAGGTTTTCACTGACCAGGAATTCTCCAGGATGCTCTCCGGCCTTCAGCCTTGGTCTGGGGCTGCACCATTGCTCTTTCTTGATACAGCTTCTTAGCTAACAAAGCTAACTTCTGGTTTTTCTGGCTCCTCAGCCTGCAGATAGCCTTTGCAGGACTAGGCAGCCTGAACATGCAAGTCAGCATACTAAATCCCCCTTTTGGAATTTCTTTCAGTCCAGTTCTTCTGGAGATCTGTCACTAACATCGATAAACTAGAGGGGTGAAAGGCAGGCACGGGGGTGCAGTTGGGGAAGATGGGGAAGAATTCCTTCTATATATCACTAGACATGAACTCAGCCGTTTAGGAGAAATGAGTACATCTAATCTCCAAAAACAGCCAAAAGTGGGTTTTACCTGCGTCTCGATATGAAGAAACAGATTTAAACAAATCAAGTTTCCAAGATCACACAGCTAGGATATAAGTGAGCATATTTTATTTTGTGTCTTCCCAATTTCTGGAGTACTGTTTTTGACCCTGAATTTTTCTGGGGGTTAAAAAGAAAGAAAGAAAGAAACTAGGGCTGGGAAGTTTACTGACCTGTGTATCAAACTCAAGAGAGATGAAAGTGACTTTAAAAGGTGAGAACCCTGGGCTCCTGTCTCATACCTATAATGCTAGTGCTCAGGAGTCTGAGGCAGGAGGATTGGATGAGTTAAGGGCACCCGAAGCTATTCAGTGAGTCCTAAGCCAGCCTGGGCTACAGGACACCTTGCATCCAAAACAAACAAACACATAAAGAAAAATTAAAACCCTAAAATGTCAACAGCCTCATTCTTATGGAAACCCAATCACAGCAGCCTTGGGTCAGTGCCTGAGAAGCAGGCGTCCTGACTAGACAACAGCCATAAACACAGGTCCTCTAAAGACTGAGCTTGCTGTGTCCGTGGGAGAATAAAAACATAAAATCAAAGAAAAGCCACAGTTTGGCAACATTTCCAGCCTTTAAGAGGACTAAACAAACAAGGGTTTGGGTCAGTGGGGAAAAAAAAGATAAAACAGCTATTTCAGGGCTGAGGGGTCAGCAAGACACGTGTTGAAAAATATCAGGAGGGCTCAGCTGCGAGCATGCAATGGAAACCCAGGAAAGTTCCATCTTTAGGGCAAACTGAGATGTGACCTTCAGAGCTTGCAGAGCTGAAACTTACAAATTCCATCCTAATG
>LOEQ01001426.1:93500-123984 GCA_001685075.1 Bramus lutescens
CAAAGGATGCTCAATCGTACCACAAGGACATGTGCTCAACTATGTTCATAGCAGAATTGTTTGTCATAGCCAGAACTTGGAAACAAACTAGATGCCCCTTGACCAAATAATGGATAAAGAATATATGGTACATTTACACAATGGAGTACTACACAGAGGAAAAAAATATAATGACATCTTGAAATTTGCAGGCAAATGGACAGATCTAGAAAACATCATATTGAAGGAGGTAACCCAGACCCAGAAAGACAAATATAATATGGACTCACTCATAAGTGGCTTTTAGACATAAATCAAAGAAAAAGTAGCCTACAATTCACCATCCCAGAGAACCTAGACAACCAAAAGGACCCTAAGAGAGACATACATGGATCTAATCTACATGGGAAGTAGAAAAAGACAAGATCTCCTGAGTAAATTGGGGAGTGTGGGGATCATAGAGGAGGGTAGGGTGGGAGAGGAAGGGAGGAGAGTGAAGAAAAATATTGAGCTCAATAAAAACAAAAAATAAAATGTAAAAATTTTTAAAAATCCACTGATGAGAAGAAAATCCTTGCCTTCCCACTTTGGAAGGGGTACTAAAACTTTTACTCTGAGAATACACACATCTTTGAAAGCTTTACTTCCCTCTGCATCTTTCCCACAGTTACTAGGAGTGATATTAAAACTAAAAAGTCTGATCTGGAAGGAAGGAAAGAGGGAAGGGAGAAAGAAGAGAGGGGGAGGAAGGAAAAGAAAAGAAAGGACGAAAGCTCACTATTGTTTGGCTTTTTTGAGCATGCCTACTTTTCCTACAGATTACTTCCAAAGTACCTGTCAGTCAAACTTCCACCCTCCTTGAGGAAGGTTGTTTCCTAATTTTCTGAGAAATCACTATACTGATATCCAAAGGGGCTGTACGAGATTGCACTCCCACCAGCCCTGACTCTTGTGGCAGGAAGTGCTCTGTCAGGCAATTGGTGAGACAGTGTCTGTCTAAGCTCCCTAAAATGCTAACGTGTTTCAAATAAGATTATTATTATTATTGATACAAATGACAAAACGCTTCTGATTCAAGGTAAACAGAATGCAAAACAAAACAACTTCCTTTCAAATGACCCTGCATTCAACTAAAGCAGGGACCTTCTAGGGGCCAGGGCTAGGTTTTCATGAACTTGATATGAGCAAGAGCCACCTGGGAAGAGGGACCCTCTACTGACAGAACGCCTTCACCAACCTACAGATTGGCCTGTAGGCAAGTCTGCCAGAACGATTGATGTGGGAGGACCCAGTCCACAGTGGCTAAAACTACCCCTGGGCAGGTGGTCCTGAGTTGTATGAGAAAGCAAGATGAGCAAGCCAGGAGGAGCCAGACTTTAAGTAGAGCTCCTCCATGGTCTCTGTTCCCATTCCTGCCTCTAGTTGCTGCCCTGACTTTCCCTTCATGACAGAATAAGCTGTAAACTGAAACAAACCCTTTCCTCCTGAGTTGCTTCTGGTCCTGGTCTTTTACCACAGCAAAAGAAACCAAACTAGAACAGAATACAGGCCTGGCATTAACAAGCTATCATCTACAGGCCAAAGGCAGTATTCCACATTGAGTTTTGTAAATAAATTTCCCTGGAGTTTGGCCACAGTCATTTGTTTATGAACTGCCTATGGCCTCTTTTATCTCAAAGTCAGAGCTGAGAGTTACCAGCAGAGACTTGCTAGCCACATGCTTGCCGTGTGAGCCGAAAACCCTCACCATCTGCCCATTTATGGCAAATATCCAAACTGTTGAGGAATAAAGATGGGAAATATAGAGCATCTGGATCCTGCATGTTATTGTGTTGTCTCTGGATTTCTTGACTGTTAATGAAGGAGCGATAGCTGCTAAGAGATATTTTAATATGAAAGCTACTAGATTAAACCAATCTATATATTTTAAAAAATATTTTGACTTCAGAATGGAAGTCAAAAGGTATGTTGCCTTGGTGAAGAGTTTATGCTTTTATTTCCACAGAAAATGAGAGACTATGGATTCATTCCAGGTTGATATGATCAGGTTTGATCCAGAAAGACCCCCTGAAAATTCTGACCACAAACAAAGAAATAAGCCTAAAGGAACTACAAAACACATAATATATATTTTATCTGCTTAAACACAAAATAAACAATAATCTTCAGCTGACCTGTGTACAGTGCACATTCTATACTTGTATTAATACAGTATTTTTGTTACTTTTAAAAGTTTATATATTACAGACATGTAAGGCAAATGCTCTGTTTGTAGTCCCAACTCAGTTAAAATTTAAAGCTGGTTTTGGAGTTAGAGCGTGGTTTTCTCCTTCTCTAAACCCGAGCTTGCTTGTTAAAGAAAATCCAAAATCTCTGCCACATGTCAGAATAATCACCTAATTATACAGAAGAAAAAAAACAAAATTAAGAGACTACTCTATTGCCACTAATCTCATAATTATTAGGTTTTATTTTGACTCTTTAAAATTTTTTAAGGTATAAATATCTCAAGATTAATAAAATTAATACATATTTTTTAAATTTTCTGTCATAATATTAATGGTTATATAGAGTACTAATTCTAGAAAAAGACTCCATCTAGCTTCCTGTATATGATTTCAGGTTTGAGCCTCTGTCAGATAGGTAGGAATTAAGTGTTTGTACTCTGGTCCTTTAACCTCTTTGCGGTCTGCTGCATATGACATTTAAAATGTTTAAGTTTTCTGTAGTAAACTGTGACCACTGCAACAGCAACCTTTGAAGTCTCCAAACGGAGGATTGGAGCCCCACAATGAAGATTCCACCTGGACTGTGGTAATACTACTAAGTTGACAAATACCACCCAAAGATTGATTTTGGTCTACAAACTTCTCAGGACAGTTTCTAGGTGGCTAGCTGAGATGATTCAGCCTCCGAGACGGCTTTAGCCAGGACTTGAGACAAGCCCTGCACTTTCCCCTTACTCAGAGACTGGACAACAAAAGATAGTGCCAGCTCTCCCCAGACTTTACAATTATCCCAGTTTTCTCAGGGTCCCCAAAAGATGTTGTTGCCCCCAGACAACAGGGAGCATTTTAGGAACATGGCACCCACATTTGTCTTGGTTTAGGGGGATTGGTTACAAGTTGTTATTGGTAATGGTGAGGAAAAAAGTTGAACAAGGAGATTGGATTCTGGGATTGTGTTCTGGAAAGAAAACAGGGGATATAGAAATGATAGGATAAAATGGTAGATTATTTAATCTAATTTTAAACCAAAAAAGCAACTACTAGTCTTAATCTTTTACATTGTTATGGAGTTTTGTATACTGATACAAATTTGAGCTTATTTTTACTATAATATAGATGTGTTTCTACTCTTGTTTAAGATATTTATGTATATTGATACAAATTTAAGGTTATTTTTGTTAGAACATATCATGCATAAGTTACTGCTCTGTTTAAGATATTGTACTTATGTAGTTCATTTGACAACATAATGTAAATGTCTAGTCCTTAAAATTTTTTGGTTTTTTGCTTGCTTGCTTGCTTTTTGTTTGTTTGTTTGTTTGATTGATTTTGTTTTTTGAAGCAGGGTTTCTCTGTGTAACAGCTCTAGCTGTTCTGAAACTAGCTCTGTAGACCAGGCTGGCTTCTAAATCACATAGATCCTCCTGCTTCTGCCTCCTGAATGCTGGGATTAAAAGCATGTGCCGCCACTGCCCAGGCCTTGAAAGTTATTATTGTAAACTATTTAGGTTAGTAAAGAAATGCAGGTTAATATTTAGTCACCTATTATAATCAAACTGGTAGTCATGTCAGGTATGCTTTCAAGGTCATACACAGACATTTAAATGGTTAGATGGTTTTCAAACACTTCAAAGTCATATAACATATGGCACTTAATATGTTCATAAACCTAAGGTTTTTCATGACAATGAGACATATTTGCTCCTGACAGCACCAATTTACTTCAACAGAGGATAATGGGCATTGAATAAGCTCTGTATGAAGTTTGTTTTCTTTATGGCAAAAGTTGACAGCATACTGTTCAAACTAGATCATCAGGACAAAAAAGAACAACTGCCAAACTTTACCAAGACAAGATAGGACATCCCTTCAATATTCCCTGCTTCTCAAAAATGTCTATCAAATATCCTAGGCCTGTAGGCCAAAGATGGATGCCTCAGTGTTATAGAAGAACATTGGGTGTCTTTCCAGGCATTCACATGTCCCTGTTGTTAAGTAACATTTCACCCTCCTTGGGTCTTTGATGGAGGTAAAGACAAAATAATTAGACCTAATGTTTTCCTTAGTTATGATAAAAGGTAAATTAGGTATAGAGCTTTAAACTTACAAAGATAAGATAGATAATATTTTCTGTAATATTGCCAAATACAAATGGATTAGAAATTATAACTATAATTCTAACTTGATAACTGCTTTTGTTGTGTATGATTTTTACTGCGTTAAAGTTAAAACCTTTCTTTCTATTTAGACAAAAAGGGGTAAATGCTTTGAAATAACCCTTATGTAAACTGAAAATGTGCTGCTCTCGTTGTTAAAAAAAAGCTGATTGGCTGATAGCTAAGCAGGATTTTCAGGGCAGAGAGAATGTGGGGATGAAGCAGAGTGGTGTCTGGAGTCATGAGCAGATGTGGAAGAAGCAACGTAGATAGGGTAAATGAGCCTCAGAGCAGCACATACATGAATAGAAATGAGTTTAATTAAGGTTTAAGACTGGCTAGAGATAAGTCTAAGCTACTGGCCAAGCATTTATATTAGCAATAATTCTCTGAGTGGTTATTTTGAACTATCTGGTGGGACAGAAAAGTCTGCCAACACCAATCTCTGGACTAAACTGTTTCATAATTTGTTTTCAAATAGGTGATTTTTGGTTCTTTCTCATCATTTGATATAACCCATGCGAGGAAAGTATTTAAAATTACAACTTCCTTTTGTGTAAGCAGAGAGAACATTTTGTCTCTCCATTTATGGGTAACAGTCATGCCCGTTTTAAAGGGGATATAAAGGACACAAATTTAAAGGATGGCTGTTTTCCCCCCACAGACACTTTGAGTGGCCTTTCCCTTATTGGTGTGTGCTGTGTTGGTAAACTGTGGACAGAGCTATGAAGTAGAAATAGCAGAATTACACATGGAAGATTTGTCAGTATCAACTGTGAAACTGGTCACTCGGTCCAGCTGAAGTACAGCACACAACAATCCTGCTGATCTAAAGTAGCAAGGTGACACCGGGTGCTACTTCATAGCCCTTTGGGAGAACTGAGTCTGCTTCTCTCAAGCTCTCTTCAGCCACACCTCATGCACCCTTTTATCAGTGCCAGGTTCAGCTTCGGAAGCAGGACCCCAAGCCCCACGATGCAGAATGAGTTGAGTTCATACAGTGCACATCAGTGCCCCGGATCCAAGCACTTTCCATCCTGTTGCTCTGCTTAGGAGCTGACTGTCCCTCGGTTGATCACGTGGCTCAGAACATCGGCAATCGGCTGTCAGGTGGAAGGGTGAGAATACGGGAAAGGCAGCAGAGGCTAAAACGTGGTGATCTGGGTGTGGACAGTTAGCTACGGGATGAACTCATCAGTGGAGTCTGCTATACTGGGCAGCACTGACCCAGGTAGGAGGCCAGTGTTCTCTGGTGCTTGAAGGACTGGTATCAGGAGACAGCTAGCACCGTCTACTACAATGAAGAGAAATTGCCTCAAGGGGAGTAAGTCCAGCCAGTCATTTCTAGAAAAGTGTATGAACTAGGAGTAGAAATCGGTTATCTGAGGAGCAAAGACAGATCTTTTGTTTCTGGGAAGATATTCAAAAAGAAAGAGGATCACCCCCATAACAGACTTCCTCAAACTTCTCCTGTTTGCCTCAAAATTCATATAGTCCCTGGAATGTTCCAGATCAAAGGGCATGACTATCCTAGTAAACTTCAGTCTGTCTGGTGTGGGCTGCAAGCCATCATATGATGTCCTACAGTGAGTCCGAGACCTGGTGACACAGAAATGCCAGAACAGAGCAGACAGACGAGGAAGTGCACTCCCACAGTCCTCTGCCCAGGCCAGTAGTACGGCAACTGACTCATCCAAAATTCTTAGAGAGTTTTATCCAATCTGAAGTGAAAACAACAGGAAAGAGGTAGGCAGACATTCTCCCCTCAACCCTAGAACCAAAAACACCTACTCCAGATGAAAGAAGGAAAAATTAATCCAGACATGGGAGACGAAGAAAGGTATGGGTTGCCCCCACATTCCGTTCATCCCAGGCTCCTCCAAGCTACTGTTCGCGGCTTTGAAGGCTCACCCATAAAGTTGTACACAAGCAAGGGTTGTGTCAAAAATAGGTGGAGAAGAGAGACAAATACAGAATTCTAATATGAAGGTCATCTTTGCCAAAGGGAGTTTTGGTAAAGGCCCCAGACTGGCTGGCACAATTCAAATGCCAGAGAGAGAAATTTATTACCCAGCTTTCATACATATCCCATCACTCACAGGGAGGGTCCCTCATGGATGGGGGGGAGGGGAGGCCATCAAGTCTCTTCTTCCCAGCGGGCATATGCACCTTGCTTTGTGCCCCTAGCTGTGATGATGAGAGATGCCAGTGGAAGAGCCCTGATGTCCCCCTGGCACTCGGCTGCACTGAGTCTAGAAAAGGTCGTCATGGGGGAACGAATGCACCTATCCATCACTGTCTGTGCTAACAGGAGCCAAGGCCTGCCCTCCGTTAAATCCTGTTTGCACTCAGCTCTCTCCTGATCTCCTCTCTGTGTCTTTGGTTCCACTCTTAGTCTCCGTCTCCAAGGAATCCCCAGACTGCCAATCAAGTGCTTCCCCCACACCACTGTCTGGTCTAGACTTCCTTCAGCATCCCCTGCTACTAAGACGTATGCCCTGTGTATTTCACGTGACCACAGAAAAGGGAGCTGAGGAGGCACTTCCCCAAATACTTCTTGGGTAGAAGAGGAAGTCAAACTTGCAGTTTCAAATTTTTTTAAGAAAAAAATAATAATGATTTGGGAGAGGGTAGTTCATATCAAAATTTAGTGAACACATCTAAACAAGACTATGAATATCTGAAAAATCCGTAAGAAATTATACTATTAACTGTCTGCTAATTAACCTAAGAAAACCTATCATACACATATATTTGTATATAAATGCACATATAAAATTTAAATGAAATTTTCCCATCTGGACTGACAATGTTCCTTCTAAGAGCCAAAGACCATCTAACAACCCCAAGACCAAGCTTGAGAAGCCCTCTTTTGAGCGGTAGGCCACAGTTGTCCAAGACTCCCAGAACCCACGGGTTATTGCTATTGTCCTTTATTACCCCTCCCAGAGATGAAAGTCACGACCCTATTACTAAAAACACCGTATGCATCAGACACAGGGCCCAGAGGCCCGCGAGCTAGAGCTGACCAAAAAGCCTCATTTGAGAGCTAGCTTTCATGGTACCAAAAGTTCACTGTTCTTGCAAAAGACCCGAGCTCAGGGTTTAGCACCCACATGGCAGTTCATAAACTCCTGTAACTCCAGCTCCTGGGAATCCAATGTCTTCCTCTGCCCATTGTGGGCACTGCACATGTGTGCATACAGACACTATATACATACATATGTACACACATACCAAAATAAAACTTTAAGTGTGAGGTAATTATAGAAAATATTAAAAAGTATAATAAGCAATGACTCATGTGTTATCTATAATTTTACTATTAAACCAATGTGATGTTAATACAGTAGGCAAGCTGTACAGAACTGTAATATTGCTGTCTTTACTCTTGGAGAGGTCTTAAAATAAATGAAATAATGGAAATCCTTGATAAAATGCCATACTACTTATAATTAAAATGCGAATACACACTGTTGTAGAGTCCTGGCAAGGATACTTGCCCTCTCTCTTGGAGATCCTTACCTAGTCTGTGACCCTGGATAGGCCCCATTGGTGATGAGACAGGCCATGGTTCAGCAAACTGATCAGAGAGCATGCGTCATGGTAGACAGAACTAAAGTAAGCCTGGGATTGCAGCTGCGACCAGATTGTGAAGGGGTCTCAACATTTTTGGGGTGCAGGAGTGCAAGTGATTCTTCCCCGAGGAAGCAGGGAATGCTCGAAATCTATACTAAGAAGTGGCGAATTGCTTTACAAGTGACATGAGGACCCAAGCAGAGCAGGAAGCCACTGTGTGAGCTGTGTGTCGCTGCTGCTGAAGCAAGGGGGTTATAAATGCTGTCTTTGTTTCAGAAAAGCTATTGTGGCACCTGCATGCACATGTATTTGAGATAGTAGAATAAACCAAGCCTCAGAAAGAATGGACCAAAGGTATGCTACCCTAAGGTAATGCCACAGACTGATGGCAGAGTATCCCTGGCACACGGAGCTCCTCACCCCAACCCAGCGCCCTTCTCCCTAGCAGATGGAATTTCTGAAAGCTAAACAACAGACGGGTCTAAATTGTATTATGTCATACCCCAAAGTCTCCATGTCCATTCTCCTCCTGAGGCAGATTCTGTCTGTCTCTCACTGCAGATACTGAAGAACATAAGCTGACTGAGTGCTTTTTGTAAGGACAAATAATGACTACAAGGGATTTAGCATGATAGCCCTACCTAACAAAATCTACATACTTACACAGTCGGGTGAAGAGCAAGTTTGTTGTTGTTGTTGTTGTAATTGGGGATTTCCTATCTGTTTTAACAGGATGAAGGGCACCATTGGTTTGAATTTCTAAATCTGGATTGTTGCTTTTTGTTCCCTCTCCAAGGAGCTTGGGTAATAAAGTGTGTCTGTGTGTGTGTGTGTGTGTGTGTGTGTGTGTGTACACATATGTATATGTGTCTGTCTATAAGTATGTGTTTATGTGTGTACATGTGTGTCTATGTCTGTGTGTGTGTGTGTACAAGTATGTATATGTGTGTGTCACAGCATTGGGAAGGCAACCTCATTTTCCTTGTTTTTAAATTTCTAACAAATGAGTCTGGAATATTCTCTGAAAAGGAAACAATTCCATGCTGCTAGCTTTGGCATCACTTCCCTTGTCTAAGCCTAGGATTATGTCATTAACTAGGAAAGCAGCCGTTGAGAAGGCATACAGGGAAGGACAGGGTGGGGGAAAGGTGAAAGGGCATGTCGCCTCTTTTGACACCTCCCTCTATCATGCAATACTCAAGAATTAAGACTTTCTCCCAAATGATACCGACGGCAACAAATAAAGCCACAGACACACTCTATTTGCTCCTAAATCTGGGAGCAAATTTGACCTTCAGACTTAGACTCTCATCTCAGAGTGATGCTTAAGAACCTTTACCATGAGGTTATGTGGTTAGTGCTAACACGGGTCTGGGGGAAAATGACAGACACTTCAAATACTCCATTAAGCCCCAGGAACGAGCAAGTGTCTCGACCTATAATATCATAGTCTGGTGGGCCCATATGAACTTTATAGTTCAAAAGCATAGGGTAGCAGGGGTTCTGAGTTTGTGGAAGGCAAGGCCACTAACAGTAGCATGGGAAGTGTGAGACAGGATCACCCAAGACTCACTTCCCCTGCTACACCCTCGTAAGAGTCCAGGTTCATTCATTTTCTTCCTGAGCGTTCTCTGAGGTCTGAAGCTGACACCTGTTCTTTTGTAGATGGTCTGGAGTTCTTGTGTGGGAGCCATGGTGGTTTCAGCACAGCTGATACAGATGGGGAAAGTGAATAAATGTTTTAAAGCCACTTGTCACACTGGCAAATTTTTCACTTTCCCTCCTATTTGGACTCAATTTGACCCTCCCTTATATTGGTTGCATGCTCTTCAGCATGGCTTGTTAATGATGCAATGTTATATACATGATCAACAGAAAAACTGTCGATTCTGTTTACGACTTCACCTATGTAGAACCTAGAATAACATATGCAGCCTTTATGTGGCTCATTTCTCACTTATACAATAACAGTGCACATTACACATAAAATATGAAGCATGTTAGTGTGTGGCACCTGGATATTACACGGGAAACTGAGTATTGTGAATTTCCATCGCTGGCTTTGGAATTCCAATGGCTAAAAGAATAGCCTAAAGTAGCAGTTCTCAGCCTATGGTCATGACCCCTTTGGGAGTCACATGTCAGATATCCTGCATCTCAGACGTTTACATTACATTTCATAACAGTAGTAAAATTACAGTTATGAAGTAGAAACAAAATAATCTTAAGGTCGAGGGTCACCACAGCATAAAGAACTGTATTAAAGAGTCACAGCATTAAAAAGGCTGAGAACCACTGACCGAGAGCTTGAGGAAAGGATGGTTCCCCAATCTCACCATCCAAACACCATGGTTCTTTAGGGAAGACAAGGGATTCAGGAATCTTCCTGTTGAATTCTAGGATCACATGGTCCAGGCTGTCTGTAAATATCTGTGAAAGCCTTCCTCATGAGTTCTGCTTCCTGGACAGATACTGTTTATGTCAGTCGCCCTTCTGATGCTGTGGTAGAACACCAGAACCAGAGAGGTGTATGGAAGACAGTGATGCTGGTTCCTGAGGGTAATAGTCCCTTGTGGCAGGGATGCCTGGAAGCAAGATACAAGCATGGTCACGAGAGCAGGTGGCTGAGAGTTCACATGTTCAATCACAAACGCGAGGCAGAGGAAATGAGCTGGAAGAAGTGTGAGGCTTTAAACTCTCAAAGCCCATCCCAAGTGACCAAATGGCGTACTTCCTCCACCAAGGCCACACCTCCTAAACCTCCCCAGGGAGCACCACCAACTGGGGACCAAGTGTTCAAACACCCAAGGCCATGGGGAACATTTCTCATTTGAATCATCCCACTTTTCCAGCTGTCTGAAATGGCAGTAAGTGGGCAGGTCAGCCGCCCAAACCCCAAAACCCTCTTGATCCTTAACTCTCACTATCAAGTTCAGTTAACACCCTTAAAAGTCACAGGAAGTGTCAATCTCATGGGTATCCAAGAACTTCCCTGTAAGCTCATTAGTAACAGATAAGGGAAGAATGCCAGTTTTATCATTTTATCTGTAATAATTTAATGAAGTTATTTTGCACTGCTGCCAGTTGCCAGGATACAGCTTAATCCCAGTTTGCGAGCATTTCAGGTCTCAGAGCAGGAAGTATTTCCTACTTCCCAGAAGAGAGGGTGCCAAGGGCAGAGGACTGCTCCTGCATCAAGACTAGAACATGGTCTCCATGAAAGCAGATGTGCTGCTGAGGCTGCGCCTGAGGAGGTAAAGCATGTACGTTTCTTCTCTTTAATTTGGTTTCCCATCTAAGAACTGGAGTTTACACAGAGAACTTTATATCTAGAACACTCCAAGTTTGGAAACTCTAACCAAGATGAGACAGGACAGGAGACACAGCCAAACAGAAAGAACAAAAGAACAAAAATCTACTACAGTAATGCTGGAAAATAGCTACATAAGCAAAGAGAAAGTGGAAATGCCTGGGAAGGGTGAGCCATGAAAGCAGATCCTTCATACACCGCAAAATCCATAAACTGAGGTTCTCCAGGCTCTTTGCAAATAGGCAAGAAGATGCCTTGGGGTCTCCGTAGACTGAATGTGAGTGATTCAGAGGATGCTGACTGCCTCTCCTTGTTATAGTGGAAAGGCCCCAAATTTGGCCTTCTGGTGAGATTTTTTATCTTATTACTCGATCATTGAACAACCAAAAGATCCTAAAATCTGACCCTGTACCTGATTCAACCCCAAGAGGAACTTTAGGTAGATCCCTTCATGTCCTTGTTGTGTTTTAGGTAGTCCATCTTTAAACCAAAAATAATACTATAGATTTTCAGAAGTGTACATTAGAACATGCATACTCTTTCACACAAGAAGGACAGAAACAAAGCCTTTTAAAATTGCCCACTGTTTTATTTATGTAGAAAAGACAGAACTTTTATCAATTAAAAAATTAATATTTAAATATAAAAGATCAATAATAAGTGAACTGGGGAGATAAGTTCATGGTATAGTGTTTACCTGGTATGCCCAAGGCCCTGTATTCTATCTCTAGAAGTGCAAAATAAAATACAATAATTTTTAAAATATCACTGTTAACAATTAATGTTAAAAATTAAATTTATCATCGGCCAGCCACTCTAGTCTATGTTACAAATTCCAGACCAAGTCCATCTCAAAAAACAAGGTAGATGGCACTTAAGGAATGCCATCAAGGGATCAAAGGTTGATCTCCAAACTGTATACATGCACAGAGAGAGACAGAGACACAGAGACAGAGACATAGAGACACAGATACAGACAGAGAGACAGGCAGAAAGAGACAGACAGATAGATAGACAGAGATCCTGTGATTTCAATCTTCTCAACCCCATATTCTTTCAAAAGAAGCAACTAACTGCTAACCAAACCTTTTGTTTAGTTTTTAGTGGGTTTTAGTTTGATTTGGATTACAGTGTTGGGCATCAGAGATCCAACCTAGAGCCTTGTGCATATGTACATACTAGGCAAAAAAAAAAAAAAGATTCATTCTACACAGTAAGCCCAACAGGGCCTTGAACTTCCTGGTTCAACTTCCCTAGAGTTTGTGATTTCAGGTCTGAGTCTCCAGGTCCCATTTGCCTTTGTTGGGATGGGGGGCTATCAAGTGTCAGACCCTGGCCTTTTTATCTTCCTGTGCTGGCCACAATCCGAACAACTCTAACCACATAAGGAACTCTCCAGAGATCTGTGGGCCTATGGGAGAAGAAGACCCTTGGGTGAGTCCACTGTGCACACAGGCTCCAAAGAGAAACCTGCCTATCCCTGACTCTAAATCTGATTCTCACTTTCCTTTTAGAGGCAAATCTCACACACTGTCCCCACAGTGTGTACTCTGCCTGTCATCCAGCAGCATATTTCCTCTCATACCAGGGCATATGACAAGACTTCTTGCAGGCTCCCTTTTGGGAATGTTGGAATCATAGAACCATAAATTATCTTCTTTTCTCTTCTTTCTTTGTATCAAGAGGCCATCTGAAACAGTGTATGAACTCCACTGGGCACTCACTAGGTTTAGTTCCAGGATAAGGATGGCCAAGCCCCTAGGCTAAGGAAGGGCTGGATGACTCCTCCTGGGATGATAAACACAATATTTATCTAGTGATTCATGTGAAGCCCATGGGGAGCATATGAGATAGATCTGAAAGCTTCTAAAAGGTGCCCAGATTCTTGAGCATGATAAGGGATTGGGGGGGACCTTAGTTCATGGCTCCTTTTGTCCTTCATACTTCATTTCTTCAGCATATTAACTTGGTTCTGTTTGTCTGTGAGAGGCAGAACGCCCTACACAGAGTTATCTCAAAGGGCATTTGGTCTAAATGTTATCATCTGGTTCCTGGGAAACCAGAGATCCATCTACTTTTCCAGCTGTGCATGGCCTCAGACTCACAATCCAAAAGGTCTATCAGACTCTAAGAAGGAAGTCAGAGGAAAGGACGGTGGAGAGGTGGAGGCAGAGGTCACCTCTCACTGTCTGTCAAGAAGTCCACCAGACTTTTCCACATGGCATTTCTGGTAATCGTGACCAAAACTAGGCACACCGGAGTCTACAGAAGGGGCTTGCCATGCAGGGACTCTAACTCGAGTGAAAAGCCGTGGTTTTGCCAACGAGGGAAAAGAGAATGGCTATTAGAGGACTACGAGGCTACTATTCAATCCCAAAGAACACGAGAACAGGGGACGATGATGGACAAAGGCTGGCAGCAGGTCAGAGGCGACCGTGGGTGACGCGCTGAAAACATGAGAGGCTGAAACAGAATTCAAAATCAAAGGCTGTGTGAAGACACCCAAGTGAAGGAGAGAAGCTGGCAGTGAACGCAGACTCATTTACCCAGCTGGTGGCGCTTATGCCTGCCTACAATCCCAGAACCCAGGCAGCTGAAACAGAAGGAAGGCTGCAAGTTCACAGCCACTCTGGGCTGCACAAGGAGTGTCAGAGTAGTCAAGACTACAGAGTGAGTCCCTGTCTAAACACCTTCAAACCTCCTAGATATTGAACTCCAAGCCTATAAAAATTAAAAGGATCATAACAACATAGAAAAGGGCATCTAACAGTTCAGAATAGGCCCCACAAACTGTATAGATACCTGTGTGAGGAAGAGTGGGTTATCCAATACTTGGATAACAAAGGGCTGTTTGGGGGGAGGGGTGATACAGATTTAATAGCTTCTTATCCTAGCTTTGGTATTTTAGAAACAGACCCAGAAGCAAGCCTTACATGCTCAAGTCCACCAGGAGCTTTGATTTCGAGGGAATTCATGTGGGAGAAAAGTGAAGTGAGGTCAGGGTGATAGAAATAAAACAGGAGGTGACGGAGACTGGGCTAGGGCTTCATGAGGAGACACAGCTAGTCCCAACCAGGCAGAGCCCACACAGATGCATGCACACACACACACACACACACACACACATGTGAGCACACATACATGCACACACACACGTGCGCGCACACACACACAGAGTATGGAAGGAGTATCTCTGAGGACTTTGGAAAGGCTCACAGGAAGGGGGTTGGGATGTTGCCTGTCTTCCGTCTCCTGTTGCCCCCAATCACCACTCACACCTCAAGGGTTACCTGTCCTTACTTCTAGATTGTGTCCTCTGGCCAAACCTATGACTGCTAAAGATGCCAGCCATATTCTTTCCTATTCTGGAGATGAAGGAGGGGCCAGTGACTTGGGTTTCCAGGGTGAGCCTGGCAGGCACCATGAATATCAGTATGACAGCCAGCCAAGGTAGGGGAACAAGTGGTGGGTTCTAAGAAAGACAGGGATGAGTGGACCCGGGAATCCTGAGAGCTGTAACCAACACACAAGAGCACATTCTACACAGAATCAAATGTTAGACAGATTAAATCTAGCAATGTTTAATAATTTTAAAAAAAAGATGGCCAAGAAAGGGTGGGAGAAAAAAAAGTTGTACATATTATTCTTTGATGAAAAAAAGCTTTTCTAAGTCTAAAATAGACCCAAAATCATTAAAGATTTTGTTTTAAAAAATTAGCATATTTGACTGACACATCTTCCTGGGAAAAAACATAGGTGTACATGCAAATGTAAAATAAGATTCAGGAAACATAGACAGTAGTTACATCAGGTTAAAAAAATTAAAGATAAGCAGTGGCTTATAATAAGGCCTGTAAATCATAACAAGGGGAACTGGGTGAAAGACCAATGGCTAGGTCTACCAGATAACCATTTCTACAGTGGCCAGACTTCTAAAGAAAACTCAGATGAGGAATTGCACAGGGGCAGGGAGGATACATTCCAGTGGTCTTGATTGCTTTACAGTGTGAAAATAAATTTTCCAAAGTTCTGCCAAATGAACTGAAAATTACTGTTATGTCCTCATTTCTGTAGCCTCAACTCAGGAATTTTTTTTTTAAGGAAATGTTAGTTTTTGATCTACTCCTAAGAGTCTGTGATGCTGATGCTATATTGAATTCTAACTCATTTCCACAATAAACTTTTGTCTGGGCACCCCAACTTCATAAAATTCTGAAGTGTTTATTTAAACTGTTTCCTAAGCTGTTAAGAATGAGTGTAAACACCTGCAACCCTAGCACTTGGGAAATGAAGTATCTGGAGTTCAAGGTCTCAAAAATACCAGAAAAAGAAGAGGGGAAGCTTTTTTCTTTCTTTCTTTCTTTCTTTCTTTCTTTCTTTCTTTCTTTCTTTTTTTATGGTAAAAATTACTTGTTACAATCAGGGCACTTTTTGAAGCGTTTTCTTAGCTGTTACTTAATAGATCATCATAAGAACATTAGAAAGACAGTGGAGTTTTACTTAGAATCATTTGAAATACAAATTAGATAAAGAACAGATCTAATGCCTAAAATCCAATAAGTAGAAAAACTGCAGCTAAATTTGAAGAGCCTACTGCATTGTCAGATTTAATGCTTCCTCCTGAACAGTGCATAAGTAATGTGAATGTGATGGGCAAAGCAATGACTTGTTTTCAAAAATCTACATCTCTATGGAGATTCATAATGGAGTTTGGCAGCTTCAGAAAAAAACAAAGTTGTTTGTATTCAACTTTCCATTCAACAGCAATGGCCAACTAGTTGCCGGATGCAGTAAGATGATCTAGGGTTTGCAAGGAATGCCAGGAGCTAAGCCCTTTTCCTTTAACGTATGGATTTGGTCCAGGAATGAGTTCTGGGCAGTAACTTCCATGATCATTTCCCTTCAACCCTCATGCAGGAAGGAAATCAGAGATGCTTCCAGGCAAGAACTTCTCCCCTTCTACTGAAACCCGGCTTCAGATACAGACAGCATCATCTAATGCTCACCAAGCAACAAGTATGTGGTGGCGCCTTTGCCAAGCCCCAGGCACCAGGCTCTGTTGAATCTTTTGGTAGGATTCGAAATCTTCCCAGGCTAGACATGTTTGTCTTCCAATTTTGGTCATGACTGATAAAAAGGAAAAATATGTGGGAAAGCCAGAAATGTGAAAAGAATTTAATACTTCTGAAAGCTTTGGATATGATTTCTGCTTGAGGCAGTAACTCAAAAACTTAAGTAAAATCTTACTTGATCTGTTTCATCTCTATATTATTTGCGCTGGGTCCAATAGTCCCAAGTTCAAAATAGCAATGACCAAGAAAGCTTCCCCATAGTTTTCTACTCATTAAAATGGAATCCCAGAGAAGGCAGGAGTATTCATCAGGCTTCTTTACTTGTTTATCTCAAGCGCCTAGAAGCCTGCTCAGCAAATGACTTAAGAGCTAAGAGACTCTGTGGCAGGATTTCTTTCTGATCTCACTTAGATGCTGAGAAAACAAAAGCTTATATCTGATGTGCTGACATTTGTAGATCCAGTTACTTTGGGGGGGCTAGTCCCCAGCAGGCTTCTCCGTTATAAGAGAAATCCATTGAATTGTGCCAAATGCCTTTAGTTTCTTATTCTTTTTTGTTTTTGTGTGTGTGGTATACATGTGTTGTTCATGAATGTGTGAATGTGGTGTGTCATGTGTTGATTGCGTGCAGATATGCAAGTGCACATGCCGTGGGCATCGTAAGGAGGCCAGAGGAAGTAGCAAGTGTTTCCTCTGTCACTTGCCACCTTATTCCTTCAAGTCAGGGTCTCTTGTCCTTTGGCCTAGATTGACTGAGTAGCAAGCTGGATCTGCCAGTATGTGCAACCATGCTCATCTTTCTACATGGGTGCTGGGGAATTTGAATTCTAGTCCTCATGTTTATAAAGCAAATGTTCTTACCCAGTGAGCCATCTCCCCAGCCTATCTCTGATATTTTCTTAGCCAGATTTTTTTGATCTGTCAAGATTTAGATACATATCTCATAGCTATTCTTTTATATAAAAAGGTTTATGGTTTGTTCTTTCTTGCTAAGTCTAGTGTAAGAACAAAACATTTCACAGATTACATTTCTTAAACAATCAAAGAAGCCAATTCTAGAGAAGTGGGGCAAAAATTTAAAAACTCTTAGAGAACAAACTAGCTTAGAAATTTAAGGGGGACATTGAAAAATGTGACCTCAAATGTTGTAAAGTAGCAGGTCTAGGGATACAGAGAGCAGAATCGGTAGGGAAAACCAATGGTGGTAGCCACTCTGCTCAGAAGTGGGATGTAACAGAGGGGTGCAGGAAGTGTGAGGGGCCCTGCCAGAGTCACACCAATGTCATAAATCATGAAGAAATGCATATACCAAAGGAAATGGTGATCCCCGGCATTCTGAGGAATAGACACTGAACAGCTGAGAACATAGGCCCCTGACAATAACCTTCAGCAATCTAGCTAGCCATAAGGCAACACTCCACAGTAAGGAAAGCAAATCCCACCAAAAGCATTCTCTATGCAAAAGGACAGAGAGCACAAGTTCAGCCCATGAAGCTAAGCACTACTAACAGGTCAGAGGGCAACAGGGAAAGTCTTCAGGAAGCCAAGTAAGTAAAAATAGTCTGCTAATCAAAGTTTATGAGCAACTTCTCAGAATTAGTGTTGCACTGGGGACACAAGAGCTCTGAAAGGTGGAAGCAAAGCCCCCTATTTAGACACCCACAGCTGTCATCTACAGAACAGGATTGACAACAGAAGAGATTTGTCATTCCCAGGCTTTTTGGCACTTAGTGTCTGTAGTCATTTAAAAATAGGGGAAGTGCCTTCTTCCTAGGACAGCGTGGAACCAGCAAAAAGACTGCAAGCTGATCATGCAGAGAGGCATGAACAATGCATTGGAGAAACTACAGATCCCGCTGCCTTAAAAAGATTAATGAAACATTTAAAATGCTCTATCCGTAGGTTTTAAATATGTAGGTCACTGTAAAACTAATTCAAACCAATATTTATTCAGTCCTATGTCATTTGAAACTTAGGAACATTCAAAATTGAAATCTTTTCTTTCTTTGCAAAAACTTAAGAGTGGGTTGAACTGGATTCCCTTTTGCTCACAGTGTGAGTACGAAGAGAGTGTCTTGTCTAAGCTTTGACAAACGTCATTCCAAATTTGAGTCAGCTTCTAGCTTTCCAGCCTTTGTACTGTCGGTGTTGTGAAATGTCTCCAAGAGTTCCCTGAACATAAAGGCATGTATCGTGTGTGTGTGTGTGTGTGTGTGTGTGTGAAGTGTGCGCGTGCATTACTTCCCCTAGATGTTTTCAGCACCTCCCTCCCAGCTGAGTTTTTGGGGTGTCTCAACAGGCTGGGTGTGACCCTCACTTGGGTCAGTAAGGTAAATCATTTATCTCAAACCTAAAATTCAAACTCTCTTTTCTTTTTCCAGTCAGTAAGAGGCTGCTTCTCTCCCCAGGTCTGTAACCAATAGTAATGCCTGAAGAGACTAGCTAGCAGTCCAGTCTGGTGTTCTAGCACTTCATCCAGGAGTGCCAGAAACTAACTGAGGATGCAGCACCTTCTGTGTCCTGGTCAAGAGGAGCGGAGGAGAAGCCATCAAGATGGAGTGGCTAAAAGTCACTTATCATCCACACTTGGACTGCCCTGGCTTTTGCTGGTGTTGGCATCTGCAGCCTTTTTAATGGATAACACATGGAGCTCAGGCATTAAGAAAAAGCATACTGTTCTCATGCTTTAGTGTATAGATCTGAGGAAAATACCTTGTAAGTGAAATTGGACCAAACATCTGTCTGGCTCCCACTTGAAGAGAACAGAATGTCCTATATGGATTAATCAGACTTCACAGCCCGGCTGTGACCTTGTCATTTCTTAACAACTCTCCCAGAACTGTCACTTATGAGAAATTCATCTGTAACCATTCTCTCTAATACTCAGAATAGAATGGGAGTATCACAGGCTACATTTGACACAAAGCACCAAAGAACAAGAAACATATGAACACATTACACACTATGCCTTTCTCAAATACATGTACAAATCTGAAACAAAAGGAAGAAAACATCTGGTCAAGTTGCACACAATTCATTGATTAAATTAATGCTTTTATCTGTACATTCTTAGAAACACATAACAGATCTCATCTGATGAAAGAGATTATTACTGTAATTTTACAGAGAACAGAGATAATCTAGCGACACAATGAAACACAAAACAAAAGCAATCATCTTGACCCTATGCAACTACTATGATACAAAATCTGTAAGAGAGGGAGACGAGAAAAAACTACACCAGATTCTTAAGGGTGTGCAGTCACCAGAGAGTCACTTCTTTAGACTCCATGGTGTGTGGACATGCGCATGCACAGACACACGTGTGGAGCTGTAGAGAGTCCCATATGGAGACGGTATCCTCAGCAAAGGCGTGGAGAGGGTGGTGTGTGATGTGTTTCAGTGAGAGGCAGTCCCCAAGACCAAAGACAGTGAGGCAGTGCTAGGATTTACAGTTGGGACAGGCAACTGCTTTACGGGGCTAGGAAATGTCTGACCTCAAGAATAGAGTCTCGGCTTGAGGCTGTAAATAATGAGGCATGTGTCTCCCAGAGTTTGAACGTTAAGTTCCATTAAAGCACTACTTCTTATTTAAAAACATCCTTCAAGAGCAGTAGAACATGCTTTTGGAGTTATCTTGATGGTGGTCACGGTAGGGAGTCAGTTGTAGTGGTAAGTATGGTTATGTTGGTAACAACTGTAGTTGTGGTCATGGTTGAAGTAATGGAGGTCATGGTTGAAATAATGGAGGTCATGGTAGAGGTCATGGTCACAACAGTGGTGGTGGCCATAGCCATGCTCACAGTGGCCGTGATCATGATTGTAGCCAGAGTGGCCATGGTCCTAGGAGCTGTGCTTGCTGTCATGATGGCAGTTACATGTTATGATGGTGGGTGTGGTTAGGCTGTGGTTGTGGTGGTGGTGTTCGCTGTAGTAGTGATAGCAGTGAGTATGGTGGTGGGGGCTGTTGTGGTGTGAGCAGTTGTACTGGTCATGGTGATGGTGGTTATTGTGTTCATGGAGATAGTAGTGATGATGGTGGTTGTGGTAGCCATGGTGACAAGGGTGTTTATAGTGATAGTGAGTTGTGGGAGTGATGGTCATTGTGGTAGTAGTAGTAGTGGTAGTCATGGAGGTGATGGCAGTGGTGGTAATTGTGGTCACCTTGGTCATGATGGGAATGGTGACTATGGCTTGGTTTAGGTTTTTGATTGTCTTCTTTAGGAGAGGTTAAGGTTCTAATATGCTCTTTCTGGCCACAATAACCCAACATTTTCCCAGATTAGGAAAGGAAGATATAGGGAAGATAAATAACTCTAACACGGTCACACATTCTACTGCAACCCAAGTAAGTCTAAGGATAAACTCTGTGCTCTCTCTGCCATGATGTGTTAGCTCCTTGCCTGTTATTGAGGGTCAAAGAAGCCACCCGCTCTCACAAAAATGGTAAAAATCCACTGTTATAAGGCCCTGGGGCCCCCAACATTGGCTTTCCTTGACAGACACAGCTTTTCCTCACTGAAATGCTAGCAAAGAAGACTGCAGAGAACCACCCAAGCTCTGGAGGGCTTCCAGCAGCCTTTCCGACCTCCTGGCCAGGCACCGTGGGCCCTGATCTGCACTATGCTTCCCTTTAAAAGGGGTCACGCCAGAACACTTGTTCCCAGCCTCATTATGACACCGATTTGTCTGCTTCAACACAGCTGCTCTTCCCCAGGACACAGCCATTTCCAGTTTCCTGAGTCATATCTTTGGGCCTCTGTACCCTAAAAAATGACCAGGCTCTTCCCACTGCTTGGCTGCACCAAGGGCTTGGCCAAAGCGGGTGGAATACGCAGTAGCGAGTGGAATGTCCCCTGTGGCCCTGAGCTCCCTTTTTGGCTCTATAATAAATTGGGTTCCAGTCAAAAATGACCTGCCTTTTCTCTACTTCACTTTTTCTCTCTTTCATTTCTGCTGTGGTTTGTTTTGTTTTGGCGTTTTTTTAGAGTTTATTTTTAAACTTACACATAGTAAAATTGACTACTTTTCATAAATAGTATTGAGTTTTGACAGATGCCTAGCCATGAAACCACCTCTGCTATCTGGATACAGAATAATTCCTTGCTTCTACAAAACTTCCTCTTGGTCCTTCTCAACACCTAGCAGCTACTAATGGTTCTCTGTCTGTGTGACTCCAGTGTCATACAGACAGATTTCCAGGCTGGACCCTCTCATCTAACATACAGCAATCCATGAACAATCCATCATTGAAGAACATTTTGATTTGCACTTAAAGTGATTATGAGCAATGTCCATAAACATTTGCATACAGGTTTGCTATAAATGTTTTTGTTTCTATTTAGTCAGGATTGACAGATCCTGTGCTAAGTGCATGTTTAAGAAACCTTGGGCTGGAGAGATGGCTCAGAGGTTAAGAGCATTGCCTGCTCTTCCAAAGGTCCTGAGTTCAATTCCCAGCAACCACATGGTGGCTCACAGACATTTGTAATGGGGTCTGATGTCCTCTTCTGGTCTGCAGGCATACACACACAGAATATTGTATACATAATAAATAAATAAATATTAAAAAGAAAAAAGAAGCCTCTAAAAGTGCTTTTCAAAGCAACTCCAGAATGCTGCTTTGCCACCAGCAGTATGTGGGAGTCTGTACTGCCCTGTACCTCATTGGCACCTGGCACAGCCAGGGCTTCTCCCGTCTGTCTGTCTTTCCTGAAACCAACTTCAGTGATGAAGCTGCTTATCTAAGGAACCCCTACTGAAAGAAAAAGGGCACAGATGGAGTGTACACAGATCTATATGGAACACGGAGGCTTACCAAGCTCCAGGCGATCAGGAAGAGAGGAACACCAGGGATGTCCATCCAACCTTGGCCAAAAAGAGTCGTAGCCTACCATGTGTCTCAAACTCAGAACATGCCTGCCTTGAGAGTTCTCCTGACACAGGTCATTGGTAGTACCTTTAATACAGCATGTAATAAATTGGGATACTGCCTAAATAAATGTCTTCATTTTGTTCTCAGGTCCTTTGTTCTCAGAGCATGGGAGAAGCTCCCACATAAAAGTCACATAACTAATGATCACAGCCACCAGGATACTTAAGAGCCCCAGGATCACTCTGTATCACGAAAGAGCCCAGGATCAAACAAATTCTAAAATGACGGTTCTGAACTTTGGGGAAACCATTAACTCTCTGGAGCTGAAGTTACAGGCAGCTTGCCACTTGATACCAGCATTGGGAACTGAACCCCAATCCTCTCTAAGAACTCTAGCGGCCTGCCATCTCTCCAGCCTTGCACCTCTAACAATCTTGAAAACATTTTAGAGTCTTACTGGGAAAAGTGAAAATATAAAGGGCAAAAATAAAATACATTTGAAGTCTATCCTTAGACCCTAGGTAAGAACCATGTTATCCATTGGATGTCAGTCACTACCCCAGCTCTTGGCCAAGCATGAGTGAGTAAATTAATGTCTCTTCAAATAAGGAGTATTGGAGAGTCTACGAGCAATTTTTTCTAAGCCATATCGCCTACCGGTACTTTGCACAGCTATCTCATTATATACAGAAGCAAAAGCATGTCGCCATGTAAGTGAGCCCTGAGCTCAGGGACTTTATTCTGCCTTTGGGAAGGCTTTGCCTACCTGACCCTCTAGGTGGTCTTCTTCTACAGGCTGGGAGTTTGGATCTATTTGCTTTTGTTCGTGACATTTTGAAGAGGATTGGAGTTCAGTTCCCCATGCTGATATCAGGTGGTTCCCGACCACCTGTAATTCCAGCTCCAGGGAGTTCATGGTTTCCCCAAAGTTCAGAACCATTATTTTAGAATTTGTTCTACCCATGGCTCTTTCTGGACACAGAGCGATCCTGGGCTTAAGTATCTTGGTGGCTGCTATCTGTCAGGCTTTTGCTCCAGCCCCCCTACTGCTGGGATTGCAGGCATCACCACCATACCTCGTTAGGAATTTAAATCTGGAGTCTGCAGACCCTGTAGACCATGATTCTGTCCAACTGGGGCAGGTCATTGGTTGCTTTGGTCTCCCCTCTTTGGATGCACCCACATTTCCTTCCAGCTATGACCTAGACAGCCCACTCCAACAAGTTCTCCCATCCATCTCTTTCCCCATCAAAATCCCCATCAACTTGGATCCAGTCATGTGAACTTCAAACAGACTCCCTGTTTTTTAACAATAACCTGACTTGCCATGATTGAATCGTTAAATAATAAGCATATAACCCATCCCCCCGTGAGCCATGGGAAGACTGCAAAGGATGGAGCTATTTACTTGATGTCTTGTATGCCTGTCATGCTTTGGATGAGCAAGACCCAGAGAAGCTCTCCCCACAAATAACAATGAGTTCCTAGACCACACTGAATTTTCTGATTCCTTCAGGTTTCTTCCTGTGTCTGGGGGAGCTGGAGCCCTGGAGGTGCATCTTACCAGCTGCCTTTCTCAAGCAAGGAAATCATCCTCCCTTGGCTGTCAATGCAAAGGGCTTAGCTTTCCGTTTTTTGTCTTTCCAATTAAACTATAAACTATAAACCTAAAACATCCTTTCCTGGTTTAGAAACCAAATGACAGATTTAAGTGTATGAACACCTACCAACTTGTCACAGAACGAATTCTTTGATTATCCCCTGACTGTGGCCCCACAGCTGTCCTTTGCCATCTGTTACTGGGCAGCCTCTGCCTGAGGTCATCACATCCTGGTGATCTCACAGCTGGAAGCTACAGAGTCAAGCCTCCATCCTCAGCTGAGCGCTGCAATAGCACCAGGAGGCCTCAGCAACCTGGCCCGCCTTTAGGACCCCAGGTCCTCACTCTCTGTGTCCTAAAATTGGCCTTCAGTGTGAAGGCTCTTGTTTCTAAACTGGGCTTTGTTAGACAAGCAGCTGAATCACCTCAAATGAAAGAAGAAACAGAACCTCTGAGGAGAACCTAAAAGCATAAATCTAGGAGGAACAAAAGCACTCCAGGAACATGGATGGCGCTGGGCATCTTTAAGTCAGTTACTTGGCAATAGAAGGTGACTCTGCTTGGATAGAATTCTAGGTTCAGCTGCTTCTCCTCACTGTCTGAGGTCCACTCACCTTCCGAAGCCTTGGTCTCACTATGACCCCCACCCTAGGTCCTTATATGTTATTCTCCCCACTCAGGAAATGGTTCACTCAGAAGTACTGACTTGGGAATCTCTACAGGCTGAAAATCCTTCAAGTCGTACATGAAGAAATGCAAAAAGTAACATTCTCAAGGCCAAACAAGCATCAGGCTGTGTCTTTGGACCAGGGAGCCCACTTTGATTCCTAACTTTCATTCCCCATCCATCTACCAATGCCTCCCTGCTGGGGAAGTAACCCAGAGCATACCAGTTCCTCTGCCAACCCCAGGCAGGGTCCTACAACAAACAAAGGACAACCCAGAGAGCCAACTGGCCACCCAATCAGTAGACAAACATGGCTTAAGCCAAACCAGGGATGTTTAACCTAGTATTCCAGATCTCAGGGGTAGAATGCAGACAGTTCCAAACTTACATGGGAAAAAAATAAAACAAGACCCTTTTGTCCAGGTAACATCTAAATGGAAGGTAGCATTTCCCCCCTCCAAGATCAATATGCACGGTATCCCTTAGTGGTATTAAAAGACCTGTGACATTAATACAAAACAATGTTGTTCCTATGCAGCGCTAGTCTGACATGACAGGAGTCACTAGACCCACGAGATGAGTTCATCTGACTGATTCATTTCTTGATATGCACATCTATTATTATATTACATTTCTAAGTCAGGGACTTTCAATAATGAATTATCCTTGGCAATCCCAAATGTCTTATTTTTAAATTAAAAAACAATCTGAGCAACTGCAACTGTCAAAAGGTTCACAATAAGAAATACTGCTAAGAACTCTTCAGTTAGAACATATGTATTTATATTTCTGCCAATCCTTCCCAAACCATTTAATCCCCACTGGTAGGGCCAAGCTCTGTTTAAATGCCTTCTGCAGGAAGACATGAAGTTCAAGAGGTCATTGGTTCAACATGTCGCTCTTCTTACAAGTTCCCATTTGGGCTTGGAGTATGAATTTCCTGTAACCAGACTGCTGCCTGCTTCAGAGTTCTCTGTGACTCAGACCTTACCTTTGCTGCTAAGCCCTTGCTAGGAGAAACTTAAAAGGTCTCCTGGAAGTGCTAACAGCCAGGGACTCTTACCCAATCAATTGGGAGCATTGTTGTGGCGACCTTGTTTACCTCCACAGAAATTCCTGACACTGAGTCATTGCCAAGAGACAATTCAAGAGGCATTTCATATTGAATCATAAAATGACAGCAGCCTCTTCCTGGATACAATCCCCAGCTCCCTCGCACGAGTAGGAGCTTTCGGCTTTGCAGACACAGTGATCTTACTCGCAGCTTCTGTCCAAGGCTCCCACAGGAAATGATGGTGTGATGTACTGGGTTTCATGCAAAGTATAGAATCTAGTGAACTGCCATGTCTTCCACTTGCATATTTGAGGATTATCATAATACCTAGAGCAAAAGATCTAGACAAGCTATAAAATTGCTTCATAACTTTTAAATGAAAAAAATATAAAATCTAACATAAAATAATCCATGATTTCCATGATTTCTATGTGGGAAGATTTTCTCCTGAGGAATGACAGATCCAGAAGGCCTTCTTATCCCTGAAAAGATCACCTCTTTCTCAACAGTATTTTCCTACACTCTGAAGGTTCCTGGGGGACTGACCGAAGCCAAAAAGAAAACTTGCTCAAAACAAGGCTTGTTCAAATCCCAGAGGAGGCGCCTCCAACTTTAGGCATTCTCTCTTAGCCTCTCGGAAATGACACTGTTGTCAGACTAACTTCTTTGGGTTCTTGAAAAAATAACTAAGAAGATGTGAATTGACTTTATTTCCCATTACCTTAAATTTTTCATATTTGGCTCCAAGAGAAATGACTGCTGCATTCTTTCCCTGGACTCTGGAGTTCTAGGGATGTTTGGTCGGATCTCTTGGCATACAGTGATGAAAACCTACAGCACCAAAAGCTGTGCTTCCTGGATCCCTGCTTTAGTTCCTACCCCTTCAGTTCCCACAAACAAACCATTTCCTCCCAAATTTACCTTAACCAATATGGTGTCAAGTAGTATTGAGATAAAGTCCCAAGCAGAACATTTCTTTGGTTTCCATCTTCATAAAGTCCTACTTATTTGAAAACCAAGGAGTCTCCCACAGAGATAACCTCTGTCTTTTGTTCATGTGCAAGCCTGGTGAAAATGTCTACAGAGTGAATTCAAAATGTACTGAATTAGGTAGTTTTTATTATCACCTGGATACCGTGTAAGGGACAGGAGCATCGGTGAGGAGTATTCTGGGTTGGGTTGGCTTCTGAGCTTATCTGTGAGGAATTTCTTAGTTGTGTTGATTGAGTCGGAAGACTCTGAATTTGGGCATCAAGTATGGGCTGGGCCTTTAACAGGGCCAAAAGAAGGAAGCCACCTGAGCATTAGCAAGCCTGCATCCAATGACCCTTGCTCCTGTGGATGGGCATTTTAGAACCTTCAAGCTGTAGCTACGACTTTCCTGCTACAAAGGATGTGTGCAGGCTAATTTTGGCCAACTAGACACTACAGTCATCTGGGAAGAGCGATCCTTGAGAAACTGCTTCCACCAGATGGGCCCATAAGCAAGTATATAGTGTAGTGCGTTCTCTTGATTAACAATTGGTATGAGGGGGTCCAACCCACTACAGGTGGTGCCACCCATCCCTGGGCAGTTGGTCCAAGTTTATATAAAAAACAAAGCTGAGCAAGCTGTGGAAAGCAAGCCAGCAAGCAGCTTGGTTCCTGCCTCCAGGTTCCCACTTGAGCTCCTGCCTTGACTTCCCTCAGTGATGGACCTTAACCTGCAAGCTAAACAAACCCTTTGCTCCTCGAGTTGGTGTGGTCAGTGTTTTATCATAGCAACAGAAAGCAAACTAGGGCAGACGACCACCTGGAACTGTGTTCTAAGAGGAATCCATTGTCCTCTAAGTGACTTTTGCCATGGGATTGTCATGGATATTTTTGTTATGGTAAGGGAAATCAAACAAAGACACCTGGTGATGAAATAGCATTCTTTCTGAAGCTTCTGGCCAGCTTGTCTGGCATGCTCAGCAGCAAACAAAGACCAACACCATTGCATGTGTGCCATGGCATGCAGACACCCACACTCACACAAGAATGCACACTAGATATGTGTGTGTAAGTATGTATGTATTATATTGCAATTTCTAGAAAATATAGTCTTAAAAATACATTAGCTGTGATCCTTCTGTATCTTATGATCTCCAGTCTAGGCAATCTCTCAAGAGCTCCTATGAGCTTCATCAGTAGTTCTTAAACTTGGCACACAAGGCTAACCCAGGGAATTTCTTTGCATCTCCATTGTACACAACCTATTAATTAAATCAGAGTATATGAACCCAGATATAATCAATTCTTTATAACTTCTTGAGTGATTAGAATGGACCTCCAAATATGTGAGCCTGACCCAGAAGCCAGTGAGTCCCAGTGAGACTAGCCCCTTGTAGGGTCTGACTCCTGTAGCCTCCCATGATGCTATATTCTAAACACCAGGGTACCCCAAGTTCTGGATAATCTTACCACTGAGCCATGTAATCTACAGGGGACTCAGAGATTCTATATGGTGGTGGAAAAGATATCTGAAGAGTGATTCTTCAGTAGCCATATTCGCATCTTGTCCCTCTCCGAAGTTACTGTCAGTATTATTCATAGCCCAACTTCAGACAGGCATAGGATATCTTCATAAAGGGTGGACATAATTTACCTACTGCTGGGAGAGTCCTATCCTGAGACATATAGCCAGTGGGGAGCTACTAAAGGAAGGTGCTCTGAAGAATACAAACCTTGTCTCTGTCAAGCTTTCAAATTGATTGCATAAAAGAAATCGAGGTTAACCAACCATCTTTCCCTTAATGGGCAGAAAATCACTTTCAAATCATTTTTTTAACAATGGAGGATGAAACACCAACTTGCCAAAAGTGCTGGAGAGTGTCTGTGGCTGCTTTGCATAGCCGGATAGAGTGCTAGATGGATGAGACTTAAGCTTTGAACCCATTTCATTTTGTTGGGATTCATAAGTGCACCCTAATATGTGATTACCCATTCAGGATGGGCCAAGCCTCTGAGACTCTCTCCTGACCAGTTAAAGAAAGTAATCCATTCATCCCAAAAAGCTTCACTTAGACAGAATGCCAAGACAGACACTCAGCCCTAAGGACTTACATTTAAGCCTTGAAAGACACTAGCAAATGGCCTAGACTAAAACAGAAATTCCATAGTGAACAAATTCTCATGTTTTAAAAAATAATCTAAATAGTACCATAAAGCTGAAGAGGTCATGAGTTAAAAAAAAATAGAAGACAGGAAAAAACGAATTATTCAGCCGCCCAAGCTACTAGCTTCTGTGTGTCCTTCAGCTCTTCTCACGGTGGGAGAAGTGTACATTTTACCGTGAACCATGGACTTGGATCCTTCCTCTCTGCCAGTGATCCTCTCTCACGGCTGAACTTCCCCCAAACTCCTGCTTCTCAGGCGCTTCATCACCCACAGCTTCTCATAACAATAACAAAACAAAAGCCAAGGGTTCTAACTCAGCTCCATCCCATGTGCTTCTAGTTCCTGCTCTGTGTCTTCACCCCACATATCTGTCCATCTGCCCACCTCCCAAGTCCTCAACAGCCCACTCAGCTCCACCCTCAATCAACGCTGCTCCACTAAACCACTGCTGCAAAGACAAGCAGCAGATTCTCATACAAAACCCACAGGAATCTTTCTCCATCTTACATGTCTAGCATCTTGTATTGGAACCCTGACTTCATCCTTCATCTCCTCCTCCTCCTCCTCCCCATCTATGGCTCCCTTCCCTTTCCTTTGACACGTCTTGCCCCTTGACCAGCTTTAATGCACTGACTCTCCAGACGTGTCTGTCCACTTCCCAATCAAGCCCTCTTGGTAGATGAATCCCCATGAATTCAATGATAACTTGGTGCTGAAAACCTCAAAGCTTAGAAAACGATTTTTTTCAGAGCTTTGGGTCTGAATATCCAACTACATATGCAATATCACCAAAGGATTTTTAGATATCTCAAGTTTCAACACGGAAGGCTTCTTTCCCCTAGCCTGGTCCTCTGTAATATTCTACCTCGGTAAACAGGACTACCATGTAAGTGTCTTCGCAAGTTAGAAAAGCAAGAATCTTCCTCATCCTTGTCTTCTATTCTTCCTTCTGTGTCTCCGAATACTAAGCCATAATTATTCTCTCTAATAAACAGTATTTTCAGCATATCACTGCTTCTTATATTTCTGCCAACACTGAGTCTGTGTTTTCTCTTTCACGTCATGTCCTTATCCTCCCAGCTTCCAGGCACAGACCCCTCCAAACCATTCCCTCCATTACCACTGGCTGAAGTTTCTGAAGTGGAGTATTGACCTTTCCCTACAAACACACTCCAGATCCTTCATCCATCTGCCACCCAGTGCCGCAGTACAGAGGTTTCCAACAACTACTGATAAAAGACTCTGAAAGGCAAATTTACAAGTTTGTCTCAAGCAGGTTTTTTTGCTTTGATTTGTTCCATTAAGTTGATTTGTGTCTATTTTATAGGTATGAGATAACAAGTCTTTTACTAAGTGTGTTGGGAAGTTGGTGGCCAATAAATATTATGTCAGAGAAACTTTGTGAAGGGAAGGGCCATGACTTTTGTGACTGTGACAAAGAAAGTCAGCCATAAACTCTGTTGGAAACAGCATGAATGCTGCGTGATAAGAGAAAATTCCAAGACCTAGAAAAACCCTCTCATACCTCACAAGTAGAACTCAGACTGACCTCTGTTTTCAGACCTCAGACAGCAGTGAAACGTAGGCGCAGTGTCTCCTGATTGTACCTGCTGACAGCTGGTGGCTGGAAAGGCAAAGCCTCAGGATGGTCTCCGTGACTCTCAGCAGAACACAGTTCAGACATTCCCAAACAACTACAAACAGAGGGCTGAAAACTAACTCAGAGACGTGTAATCTTGGCCTAAGCTCAGAAGCAAGTTATTCATCAAAGGTTTCCATGGGCTGGAGAGATGGCTCAGAGGTTAAGAGCATTGCCTGCTCTTCCA
>LOEQ01001426.1:127139-148252 GCA_001685075.1 Bramus lutescens
TTCTCAGAAAATTAGGAAACAACCTTCCTCAAGAACCAGTAATACCACTTTGGGGTACATATCCAAAGGATGCTCAATCGTACCACAAGGACATGTGCTCAACTATGTTATTAGCAGCTTTGTTTGTCATAGCCAGAACCTGGAAACAACCTAAATGCCCCTTGACTGAAGAATGGGTAAGGAAAATGTGGTACATTTATACAATGGAGTACTACACAACAGAAAAAATGACATCTTGAAATTTGCAGGCAAATGGACAGATCTAGAAAGCAACATATTGAGTTAGGTAACCCAGACCCAGAAAGACAATTACCATATATACTCACTCATAAGTGGTTCTTAAACCTAAAGCAAAGAAAACCAGCCTGCAAATCACAATCCCAGAGAACCTAGACAACCATGAGGACCCTAAAAGACCCATAGATCTAATCTACATGGGAAGTAGAAAAAGACAAGATCTCCTGAGTAAATTGGGAAGATCATGGGAGAGGGTTGAAAGGGAGGGGAGAGGAAGGACAGGAGCAAGAAAAATGTATAGCTCAACAAAATCAATTTTTAAAAAGGAAAAAAAAATAGTCCTGGATACACTGCAAGTCCCCAACAAGGAAACACTATTGCTACAGTCATTGATAACTCCCTTTCCTATCCTCCATTCTGGGAAGACCCAATTACTGCCTCATAAAGGTATATTTCCCTGTCACAGCTAGCCAGCCTGAGCCAAAGGCCCAGTGGGGATACAGAACCAATCTTCAGCAAGAAAACTTGTGAGTTATTCAACCCATACATGTCTATGTTGTTCTACTACATTCTTCTCTCTAGGGTAAAAACTGAGCCTCATAAATAGAGTCAAAACTCTACCAGCTCACCAAAAATAAACCTATAGAACTAACTTGAGCTATTAGGATCCATAAACTTGGCTTTAGTGGTCCACAGTTAGCTTTCTTCCCCCATCTGCTTTATTTGAATTCTTCATTTAGTCCAAAAGCCTATGTTATAGTCAAAGACCCAAGCCCACACCCCCATGGTTTACTGGCTGGTCCTTGAATAACCACAGTTCTCCTTGTTATCAATAAAGTTTGAGGTTGTTTTCTTTTTTATGTATCCTCAGCAGACACTTTTATTTTACTAACTTCACTTCTAGTGTGTGATTAAAATACGTGTCTCACTTTTTTATTTTTAATAACTGGTCCCAGATGTTCACAAGATAGTAAACTTTCTGTGTAACAAGCTTCCAAACTAAGAGATGACTTCCCTTGAGCATAAAGTTGCTCCTGGTTAATTCAGCCCGTAGAGAAGTTCAACCATTCTTCATACTCCTAAATGGTTACTGTGACTATTTCCAATGGTGACTAGCCTTACGCGGTTAGGGAGCAACATTTCTCCCTGCTCGCATTAGCTACGCCTGTGTTGCTGTGATAAAACACCCTGAGCAGAGTACAAGGGAAGGATTTATTTTGGCTAATTCTTTGAGGGTATATTCCATCAGGGCAGAGCGTGAGGGAGTCATGGGAGCAGGATCCAGAGACAGCTGGTCAAACCGAATCCACAGTCAGGAAGCAGAGAACAGTGAATGTCGATGCTTGGGTCCCATTGTCCTTTTCATGTAATCCAGGAAATAGCCATTCAGTAGTATGACCCACATCAGGGTGAGGATGCCTACTTCAGTTTACCTGAACTAGACAATGCCCCCACAGGTCTGCACTAAGGCTAATCTAACCTAAAGAATTCCCACAGAAGTGCCCAGAAGTGCCTTTCCTAGGTTATTCTAGGCCCTGACAAGCTGGCAAGCTGATATAAACCATCACATCACCTCCATTTAATCCTTTATATATAAATTGGAATTTGCATCTGACAAAGATTTGGCATAGCTTCATTATCTTCTACCCTACATTTTAATGCCGTTCCTTCAAGCTAGCAATCAATTTCAGCATCTGAGAAAGGGTTATCCCATGACTAGGTGCACCTTATTTAATGAAAATATAAAAATGGGGTTTGGAAAAATTTCCTCATCAATAAATCTGCTTCTTTGAAAATAGAAGGACTTGATTTGACTGACCTCCAGAGCCCACGTAAAAATTCTGGATATGGTGGTGCACACTTGTAACCCCAGTGCTAGAGAAACAGAGACAGTAGAACCCTTGGGGTTTACTAGAAAAATAATCAGGTAATTTAGTGAGATCCATGCCAATGGCAGACCTCATTTCAAAAGAAGAGGATGGCATTCCTGAAGATAAGAATCTGAGGTTTTCCCCTAGCCTACACACACATCACCACCACCACCACCAACAACAACAACAACAATCACTACTATTACTACAACCCTCTGGGGAGTATTAGTTGACTTTTGGGTGTATACCATGTTCCAGGTAAGGCCTCAAAGCTGTGCAGACACTGGTCAGAACCCCGCCTATATTTTAAAAGAAAGAATCAGCTGATGAACAGTTTATGTGATGCTGCGTCAGACCAGGAGGAGCTATTTCAGAATGGACTTATTTTCTTTGGCTCAGCTGCATTTTCTCTCCTTTTATTGAACAAAAAAAGAAACTATGAATCCTGACCTCAACATAGAAGCCAGGGACAGGAGACTAGATGCGCACAAAGTACTCAGTCACTGAGACCCCAGGGCCCTTTCTCGTGCTGGCCTCCTATCATTCCCATTGGCACCAACCATAGTGTTTCCAGCTTCATCTTAGAAATCTTTGCTCAGTCTTTGACCTCAGTTAAAGTCAGAATCTGCCATGACCGAAAGAGACAATATAGGCAGTGCAGGTCAAATCTCTACCTCCCAGGCCAGAAAGTCTCTCTCGGGTAAAGTTTCTCCTGTGCAAATCCTACTATGACAGGCACACATGGATGTCAGGAGGTCTTAGGAATAGTAGGGACCAGGAGTTTAAGTTCTAACAGTATTGGTACAGTGGTACTGTGTCATCGTTAGATTCTTTCACTAGAATGTCTTTTTATTTCTATTACATGGGAAGGCGTATATGTGCTGGGTGTCCCATGCCGCATATCAGACATGAGGGTCAGGAAGGGGTGCATGTGCTGGGTGTCCCGTATCACATATCAGACATGAGGGTCAGGAGGGTGTACATGTGCTGGCTGACCCATGCCACATTTCAGATGTGAGGGTCAGAGAACAACCCGTAGGAATCAGTTCTCACACTCTACCATGTGCATCTCAGGACTCGAACTCAGGTCATCAGGCTTGGCTTCAAGGACCTTTACCCACTGAGCCATCTCCTCACTCTCCTTCACGGACCAAGCAAGCCCCTCATCTGGCATGTGTTGACGCTTACTTACAGCTAGCTTTTCGCAACTTATGCTTCCAAGGAAATAATGTCTTCCAACAGGGACAGCTGAAAGTGTCTTACAACTTTACAAGATTCTCTAATAGGGAAGCTCACTATATCTCTTCATCATTTCGGCTCTGTGGTCATGTGAATGGTTGTTCTTGAGGGCTTTCCAAACAGAGTGGGGCTTTAGCTTCGTGTCTCTTTTTCCACTTCTAGGTGTATGTATTTCTTAGCTGTACTGAGGAGCCACGAGACATCACATGTGAAAATAGGAAGAAGAGAATATGGAGGGAGTCGCCCTCCAGAGATTCAGGACACCCGGACTCTGACCCCAGCCCTGTCAGTTGTGAGTTGTGAGACTCAGGCTAATTGATGAACGGCTCTGAGCATCAGTTCTTGGCTTTTCAATTTGCAAAACAAGGACTCCAGACCATCAGCTGAGTCTGAACCAGGATCGGGAGTTTCCATATAAAACTTGCTATTTCTTCCATGGGAGGTGGGTGCAGCAAGATGTCCATGGCGGAGCCACTGTAGCCCAAGAGGCTTGGAGATGAGAGGTACCAGAATCCCCTTTAAAGCAAATGGCCCTCAGCTCAGAGGTCATTCCTGCCCCTGACTACAGACAAAGCCCTTCTCTCCGTCCTCAACCGGGCCAGTTATTCCCAGCAGAGAGCACATGTACGAATCTCTTACCCGCGCCCTTTCCCTTCCTATGTAAGCCTAAAATTCCCAAAGTTACTTTGTAACTTCCAAACCTACAAGGCACTACAGGCAATTTGACTCTTGATTCTTTTATCAAACATTGACAGACTGTACTTCTTAGAAAGAAAGCATTTGGAAACAAATTGGTTTTCTTAATAAGGGAATCCAAGCACACTATGTGATCTGGTATGAACAAAGTTACTTTGTCACAGACCTCTCCGCTTTTTATGGTTTTCCTCTGTAGGGTGGAGCCTAGTTAAAACTGCTTTTGAACCAGTTAAAAGTGTTTTCATAAGTGAATTCATACTTAGACACCACTTGCTCACAATTGATTAATGTCTTGGAGGCAGAAAGCACCCGGAGACAGTGGAGTCAAGTTCCGTATTGCACAGTGGGGAAGATGAGAGACCTTAACTAGACAATGGAGGAGATAAACAAGAGAGTACTCCCATTCTGTCTCTTAGCCCAGTACATTCTGCATACCTGAGGCCAGGTGTGTGGCTAGGAGAGCGTGTGAGATGGGTGGTAAAGTGTTCAGGGCTAACCAGGGTGGGGTGCTAGCTACCTGGACCGTCAAAACACCTTGGAATTTTCTTTTAGTCAAAGAAAACTTTAATGGCAAGATACCATCTCTAAAGGTAAACTATAGCCATTCCTCAAGTGAATACACTCTACAAGCATGCATAGTCATAGATGCGAATAACCATATATCTTGGCAAATACAGATGAAAATGTGGTAAAATATAAATAAAACGGGAAATAAAAATCAGGAGAAAACTAAATACAGAAACTTGTGTCATTGAATCCTATCCTTCTTTTGGCAGTGAATGGTCTGGTCCCAGGAAGAAAACAGTCAGGAGTGGAGAACACGGTAAAACACGAGGCGCTTTTCTCTTTTAATGACATTTAATTCCGAAAGGACAGCCAGATGGGATACAGGCCATTTCTTCAGACAAGGTCTCTAGCCTCAAGGAGCTCCTACACATAGACACACAAGCATGCAAATGTCTAGCATAGTGAGCTGTCTGTTATAAGGGAAATGGGCAGCCATGGTAATGAACCATAAAAGAAGGGGTTGCCATTCAAACTTCAGGGTGTGGTGGAGCCAGGGAAGTTCATAGATGGTGGCATTTGAGGTGGCAGAGCATTCTGGGGCTCTGCAAGGGCATTTATTGCTAAACTCTGTGTGGTCCCATTAGGCTGAAGTACTGGATCTGAAGATGAAACTTGATAGCCAAGGATGACGAGGCTAGAATCACCCCAGAAACACCTTACACGACATGATGAAAAGTTGGGGTCTCAATCCTGTAGGCAGTGGAAGCCACTGACTGGCAAGTCCTGAGTAGAGACTGTCTAGATGCTGGAATGTGAAGCCAGTGTGGAGAGCTAACCTAAAGAGTTCTCGCCTTTGATTCCAGGGATAGTCTAACAATCTGAAATTGTGGCTGGGATAGGAAGACACAGGAATCACACTGGGAGACAGGGTTCATTTGGACATGCGAGTCCAAGACGGTTCAGATGTAGTTATCAGCGCTTTCTGTTGAACCCTGGGTGTTCTTTTGTATTTCTGCCGCTTGTGCATCAAAGAGGTCAAGTCAATATCAAAGTCTGTAGTCATGACATTGACAACCACCCACAGACAGATTCGAAGTTCAATGAGGAGGAAGCATGAAAGAAGTGAAAGAAAAAGCTTCATACGAGAGAGAGAGAGAGAGAGAGAGAGAGAGAGAGAGAGACATAAACACACATGCACATACCCATGCAACACACTCATATATACACATAAACATATACACATATATGCAACAAACACATTTATCAGGTGCTATGCTGGCCAATTTGCACATCTCATGGCACATTAGCTTTATGACAACCCAGACAACAAGGCATTAATTCCACTCTACAGAACAAGCTGTTTTGTTTTGTTTTGTTTTTGAGGCAGGATCTCATAGTCCAGGCTAGCCTCAGATGCACTCTGCAGCAGAAGCTGACCTTGAACAGCTGACCCTCCCATCTCTACCTCCCTCCCAAGTGCTATGATTATAGGTGTGTGGGACAACACCCAGCTTCAAGACTATTGACTTCTGGAAATTAGTGTTCCTGCTGGCTGGACTGACATGGACACCCTATCTTTAATTGTATCTCTAATCTTTACCATGGAAATCCCTGGAATAACTCTCCCTGTGTTCTGGCCACAGAGAAGGATTGGACACGCTCTCCTTTAGTGGCAGATGGAAGATCTCAAGCACAGGAGACTAGGTGACTTACTCAGTCAGTCAATAGCAGAAGCAGGACAGGAACATTCCCTGACAGTTGTTACAGTATTCCTTCCATTAGGCATTTGCCTGGCATCACAAAGATGTAAACTCACAGGGAACCGTATTTGCTCTGTTCTTTCTCCTTTCAAGTCACCACAATAGAACATTTGACTGCCCTGGGGGTGGGGCCCACCATTCAACCTGTACACGGCCTGAAACCACCAAATCATAGTGACCATACCAGGCGCCTTTAACGTTGCATCCACTGGCATCATTATTTTACCCACCATCCCGATTGGCATCAAGATTGCCACTCTTATTCTATAGGCTCCCTGGAGCACAGGCTTTATCCAACAAAGAAAGATGACAGCAACAGCTTCCAGCCTAATATAGCTGTACCTTTCACCAAGAATGACTCCCTGTGGAATGGAATAAAGCCAGCACATATTAAATATTCAAGGACTCACCTGTCATGGTGCATGGCGAATCGTCTTGGCTTTGAAGCTAATTAAAGGCTCACACAGAAAACAGAATGTTCTATCATGCTCTCTATGACAAGCGCCCACCCACAAGGACCTAGCATGCTGACCTTGGAAAGACAGCTGAGTCGCCACCATTAAAGCCTTTCAAACCTGGAGACAGCAATGCTGGGGAATAATATATCCCCAATCTAGTTCCTTGGAACCTCTGAGTCACTGTGGTGCAAACAGGTAGCCAAAGAATCGTTGTTGTTGTCTGGGATTATTTCCCACACACTTGCACGCAGGCTCCCTACACCTGCTTCTCAGAAGAAGGCTCAGTACTTCATGAAAGAAAAACATGGAAAACAATCACATCTCACCTTCTACCTGAACTAGAAAAAGGCCTGTCGTTCTCCCTCTTTTCTGAGCCCAGGCCTTCTAATTCACCCGAGAGCTGTCCTGGAACCTTCGCAGGTACTCAGAAAGTGAACACTGAATGAAGGTGAGAAGATACTGAGGATACAAAAATGGGAAAATTGAGGGGTCAGAAGTTGGAAAGAAGCATCTCACTCACTAGCGGTTTGGATGAGAACGTCCCCATTGGCTCGTGTGGTCCCCAGCTGGTGGTGCTGATTGTGAAGGTCTGGGAGGCGTGGCCTTACTAGAGGAAGTACATCCCTGGGGCTGGGCCTTAAGGTTTCAAAGCATCTGGTCATTGCCAGTGTTCTGGCTTCCTGCTTGTAGTCAAGATGGCGTGACTAGCTTTCTGCTCCAGCTTCCATGCCTGCTGCTTGTTGCTGTTTCCCTGTCATCGTGGACTTTAACCCTCTAGAACCACAGCCCAAACAAACTCTTGATTTCTAAGCTGCCTTGGTCATGGTGTTTTAGCACAGCAACAGCAAAAGTAATTAGCACAGTCCAAAATCTGGCTACAGTTTCTGCCAGGTGAGAGTGGAAAACTACTTCAGCATAACAAGTGAAAGCAAGACGAAAGATGGACACCTGTAGATGACTGGTGAATAGATGTTCCCCAGACAGATGATGGAGCCGTTGTTATGACGTTGTTATGACGATCCCCTGCTGGAGGCAGTGCTGGGCTATCTCCAGCCCCTTCTGGCAACACCTTCTGCTCTCCCCTTCTTCCCATTCCATTCCCCAAACTAGATCTCAGGGCTTCTCTGACTTAGAAAGTCCATGGTGTCATGCAGTCCTGCTCCCAGCTTAGGGCTATAGCAGCTGTGTATCATGTAACCACATAGGCTATCCAATGGCATTTATGGGGCCGCTGTGGGAGAGAGAAGCTGAAGAAATAGAGCAATGTGCAATGCCCAGAAAGAAGGTCAACCCAGAGAAGTGAATGCCTAGCATACCTCTTAGCACAGCCTGGGGGTACTGAAGCCCTACAGGGCCAAGAGCTCAAATTAAGCAGCAAACATCTTGTGTTGTTCGGCAGCAAGAAGCCAGGATGTCCACAGTAGTATAATGACAGAAAAACAGATGGGACAAGCATGCCCTAGGCTAGATGCCAAATTCAAGACTATCTAAGGACTTTGAATTTTGACTCTACTTTCTAGGCCAAAAAAACATTAAGAGGAGAATTAGGGGGTGAGGAGAGAGAGAGAGAGAGAGAGAGAGAGAGAGAGAGAGAGAGAACAAACATCTTGGTTTTGTCTTTTCACAAAGAAACTCTTTAGAAAGGAGAAAGCAAATATGCCCCCAGCTCGCTGGATACCCAGTAGAAAGTTGAGACAGCCCCAGCAGGAAGAATGAATAAGCAATTCAAATAGGCTTCGCTGCTCTGGACCGGGCATCTGAAGTTGCCCATTTTGCCAACAGCATTCCAGCTGCCAACCTACCTGCAAAGAAAGGGACCATTTAAAGCCAGGGTGGCTGTCACACCAAACACACTAACCATCTCCTCTCAAAGGGGAAAAGAAGGAGGAAAAAAGCAAAGGAAATATTCTGGCCACTAGCTTCTAGACTTCAGGAATTTAACAAGTAAAGACTGCCAACATCTACTTGACGGAATGTATAGAGTCCGTAAAGCAAGGGCTTACAAAAATCCAACCGTGTTTAGAAATCGTTCCGGGTTTTAAAAAAGCAGTGTGGTCTGTGATGGACACAGTCTGCGGGAACGGTGTTGCTATACAGTCTGGACACATTCGCATTTATGAAGCCGCCACCACTGAGGAGGAAGAGCTCGGAGGCTAGTCCTGCTCTCGAACCATCATCCTCAGGTGAGGACTTCAGGTGCTTGCCTTTGAGGTTCTTGTGTCGCCACAGGCTAATTGCAAAGCAGGTTAGGGGCACATACTCTTCTAGTGGTTCTGGGATGTGTTCTAATTGGCCACAACACTTCAAGCTAGAGATTCAAAGCTGAATAAGAAACGGCCAAGGGGCTCAGGAGACGACTTACATCTAGACTGTTTTTCCCTCAAGGAACCCTTCTGCTCACCTCTCTCCACCTTTCCATGTCTTGAACTATCGGGACCAGGTTAGAGCCTCTTGGATCTGTAAGTCTGACTTGTGTCTGACTTGACTTTTCACCTCTCCAGCTTGTAGAAGTTCAAACTTTGTCCTCCCACTGCTGAGTCGGGCACCTTCATATCCATCCAAAGTAGCTTCCTCCCAAGGACCCCCAGCTTCAGTACCAGCTCATCTCGCTCAGTCGTCCAGACTGAGCCTCTCCCCTTCCTCCCTGTAGGCCTTCCTGCCACTGTGTCTTAGCATCTGTCCCTTTGAATGGCTTTGAAGTTTTCAGTTTTCACCATCTGGGTCCACGCCTCATTAACTTCAAATCGCCTAAGTAGCCGCCACTCTAGCCTGCCAACTCACTTTTTAATAACTTCATATTTTTCTGAAAGCACTCACCATCATTTTCCCACTTATGAAACTCTAAATCTCTCTCTTTTGTCCATCTCGTCTAATAGGCATATTCGCTCAAAACCATCTACAACCTGTCCTTTCTCTGGCTATGCAAGGTTCCTTCCACCACACCCTGGACCTCTATGCTAGTCAGGCTATTCCCCATGTCAACGCCCCCTGCTCAAACCGTCCTTCATCTCACCAACCATAGGCCTCATTCACCACATGATCCCTTTGATCAAATCTTAGGCAGACAGCCACTGCGTTGTATGGGACATGCTGCGCACTGCAAAAATCCCAAGAACCAGACAGGCTTGTGTTTTTATTTGACATTGTGGGTTTACCATCTAGTGTTTCAACAATTACCTAACCTCCTGAGAAAAGGCGAGATTCTATTCTCAGACTTTCTACTTTTGAAATCTCAAGTGGAGAGAATATTTATTTAAAGTAAATCTTAGCTGGTGCAGTGGAGCAGCCCCATCACTCAGAGACAGNCAAGTGGAGAGAATATTTATTTAAAGTAAATCTTAGCTGGTGCGGTGGAGCGGCCCCATCACTCAGAGACAGAGGCAGAATGACCCTGCAGGTTCAAGACCAACATGAGCTATAGAGTGAGTTCAAGATCAGCCAAGGTGACAGAGTAAGAGCTTGTTGTATACACACACACACACAAACCATTCCTTTTTCTTTAAAAAAATAAAGTATGTAAATTGAACGGGTAGTTTTCTAACTGAGAATTAGATTTCCGAAAGTAAGGAGCATGAGCATGAGAGAGAAGATTTCAAGTTCCTAAGTCTCATCGCTCCCCTCTAGGAGTCTTTATAAAGCATTCTTTCTGCCGTCTCAGAATCCCCTCCTCTTAGGCCCAGGGTCCTTGTCTCTACTCTTGTATTTTTGTGTGTGATTACTTTGGCCCTCCAACAACCAGACTCTGACTAGAGGCATGCAATCTTCGCTTCTGGGTTTCTCTCTTGCAATAGAGAGCAACAGTTAAGCATCCCGCATGTGCCAGAACAATAAAAAAGGATCTTATAATCTAAGCATCTGCGATCCCAGCCTTAAGCTTCCATGTCCATTTGTAACTGGAGAAAAATGTGACCCCTGACAGTGGTCTTCCCCAGGATTCTGTGCCCATGGTCCAAGATGGGTAAACAAAAAGAAACCAAAGAGCGGCAGTAACTAACATGTGAATTCAATTAGACAGAGTCATTCGTTGCTACCTCTAAGTGATGTTCCATCATTGGACCTCAAATGAACCTGTCACCAGACATCATGGGAGCTTTTAGAGCCAGAGCTCCAGAAGTCTTCTGCATGACTCTGCTTCTGGGGATTATTTTTAGTGTAATAACACTGCCTCTGCTTCTGTGACATTTCCCAGAACAGTCGTAAATCTGAGATCAGACAGAGGGAATTTTATTTTGATTTAAACTTGGGCAATGAGAGAGTCAAGAGCAACCATGTATTGGATGTAGACATCCCATGGTCAAAGCCCAGGTGATGTCCAAGGAGTCAAGTGAACAGCTTACCTAGAAGAGTAAATTGGGGCAAAAAAAAAAAATGGAGTGAGTAAACAGCTGAGTGAAACACTTGCTTTGCGAAAATGAAGATCTGAGTTCAATCCCCAAAACCCATTTGAAAAAAAAAAGTCAAGCATTGTGTCACGTAGTTGTAATTCTAGCACTGGAGAAGCAGAAACAGAATAATCCCCAAGGCTCTCTGGTAGCCATTCTAGTCTACTTGGCTAGCTCCAGGCCAGAGAAATAACCAAAATGAACACACCTGAGGAATGACAACTGAAGTTGACCTCTGACCTCCATGTACATACTCATACATGTACATGGTAGATGTGCACTCACCCACACACATACACACATAAACATGAATACACACAAACACACACAGAAGAAAATTGGGACCAAGTTTGGGGCAAAACAGCTTCCTTGCTTCTTCACTTCTGACGTGACTGCTAAAACTCAGAACAGTACCTGATCCACTCTAAATGAAACAGATGGCAAAAAGGTGTTTCTGTTAGACATCACACCTCTGTTTCTGATCCTTCCTCATAGCCACTAGGGGCATTCCTGAAGGACTCCTTAGACCCTGTGGTGGTCTGAAAGGAAATGGTACCCATAGAGAGTGGCACTATCAGAAGGTGTGGCCTTGATGGAGGACTTGTGTGACTGCGGGGGTGGCTTTGAAGTCTCCTATGCTTTTGCTACATCCAGTGTGGAATTCACTTCCTGTTGCCTGCAGATCAAGATGTAGAAACCTCAGCTCTTTCTCCAGCACCATGTCTGCCTACAGGCCGCCATGTCCCACCATGATAATGGACTTAAATCTCTGAACCTCTGAGCTAGCCCCAGTTAGATGTTTTCCTTTATAAGAGTTGCTGTGGTCATGGTGTCTCTTCTCAGCAATAGAAACCCTAACTAACACAGACTCCTAAAACTATGGTCAAAATACAATGAAAAGCTCTGGGCAGTCAGACCACAGGAACCTTAATGCTAAGCAAAGGCTGATCAGACATGTCGTCTATTGCTGCTGCTCAGTCGCATATACCTTCAGTTGCACAGCTCTGAGGAATGTCTGTGACTAAGCCATGGCATGCTGGTCTCAAGCACAGTCCCAAGACTGTACCAACGTACAATCATGAAGTTTCTCAAAACTGCCTAGAGAAGCAATTCCGGGATCGTGTCGATCAAGTGACAAGGCACGGCTGTGCCTGTCCTCAAGCCTGTCAGGACTGTTGCCTGAGAATGCAGTGATAGGTGACCTGCCACACCATCTCTGGGGATCTTGCCCAAGACTTAGGAATGGTTGAGCTTAGGAACGACCACTTACAAAGACTGAACTGGGGAACTGAAACTGTTTCAGTGAGTTCCCAGGAAGTAGGTAACAGTGAGATGACTCAAGCTGGGGGCTTAACAGACCATGTACAAACTGAAGGCACCAGAAATTCATTGAGCCACACAAAGAGGATATTGAAGTCAATGCATAGAAAAAGGCAGCGATATCATGGATGGATGGGAACCACCATTCTGTTATATGAGACTCAATTGCACTTCAACAACTGATCTCGAATTCCCCCAAAGAGTGCTCAGCATCACAACAAACCCTTCTGCCCTAGTGGAAAATGTGTATTTGTCTTACCTAATACCAAAGACCTAAAGAAACTAAAAAAATCACTGCCGGTTTCTACAACGTCTGTAAAACAGGGGTGGGCTCTCCAAATTTACACGTGATAGAATTAACTCCTATGCACATTAACAATTCAGACTGCTAAGCGCTTCCCTACCAATTCTGATGCTAACATTTCCAATGGAGTCCCAGGGAGATATAAATGATTCTTTTATTTAGGCAAGCATGGGCCATGTTTGATGAGGTGAATTCTAGAGTACTTTCCATTGGAGGTTGTCTTCCTTAGGGTTTCTATTGATGTGATGAAATACCACGACTAAAAAGCAAGTTGGGGAGGAGGGGTTTATTTGGCTTACACTTCCACACTGCTGTTCATCCCTGAAGGAAGTCAGGACAGGAACCTGCCTCCAGGATCCTATCCTGGAGGCAGAAGCTGATGCAGAGGCCATGGAAGGATGCTGCTTACTGGTTTGTTTTCCATGGCTTGCTCAGTCTGCCTTCTTATAGAACCCAAGACCACCAGCCCAGGGTTGGAACCACCCACCATGGACTGGGCCCTCCCCCACTAGTTGAGAAAATGCCTTACAGCTGAATCTCATGGAGGCATTGGCCTCAACTGAAGTTCCTCCCTCTCGATGACTCTAGCTTGTGTCCAGATGACACACAAAACCAGCCAGGATGGAGGTCAACAAACATAAAATAGGTATTTATTCCTTCATACGCAGCAGAAGTTTCAGTGCACAGATATGAAATTAAAGACATATTCTTTGTCCTCAAGAGGAGAAAAGTGTTTCCTTGTATACACTGGACTAGGACAACCAATAGAAAACTTCCTTAGAAACCAAAAACAATTCAGAAATAAGAACATCCATACATTTACACCCAATTTTAGAGATTAAAACAAATTTTAAAACATTTGAACTGCCCCTGTATTATATATAATTAAAGCTATATAACTGGTCACATAGGCTGCGCCTTCCCAGGACAGAGAGTTGAATGTCCATGGTTACATGCTCCAGGGAGGTGTGCCATCTATTTGCGGATCAAAAACAAAACATGCAAATACAGAAGGAAAAGGGCTTGAAAAGTGAAGATTCTACCAGTGTCATGCAGCCTTAAATAATTGACCAGATAACTTCCAGGGACATGTGCTGCCGACTCACAAGGCCTGTTTGGTGGGGCTTAGAGGAGGAGATGGGATTAGAGCAGATTCAGACTTTGGCTTTGCTTCAGCATCTAATCCTAGCAGGAAGTAGTCCCATGATTACTTCTTACAGAGATATCTTTCTCCAGAGCATCATCCTTCTTGGAAGACAGAATTCGAAGCCCCAGAGGCCCTGAGACTTTCAGGGTTCCAACGTGATGAGAAGTCAGAGGGACATGAACTAAAATTATCTATCACTTGGTGACCTTAATGGACAATGTAATGAGTAAAATGGGAGTGAGCCAGACACCTCTTTAAAGCGCTTTGAGATGTCCAAGGAGATAAGACATTTTTATGGCACAGTCCATAAAACATTTGCCTCAAAGTGAGAGTATCCAAGCCTGATCAGTGGAGCCCACATCCAGTGCTGGGTAGGCAGAGGCAGGAGGATCCCGGGGTAGGTAGCCTCATCGCTGGGTAGCAGGCCAATGAGAAACCTTGTCTCAACAAGCCAGGTGGGTGGTCCTGGTGGAAGGGCAGCTCCCAAGGGCCTGTGTAATCCTCATGTGGAAAGAGACTAAGGCTCCATTGCAGTAAGTTGAAATGACACACTGGCAGAAACTGGGAATGAATCCAATCTTAGCCTATCTAGTCAAAATCCCAAGGAAATCATTCACTTGTATTTCACAACAATGTAACTCCAACAAGAAGTAAGTTGACTTACATCCTTTTAAGGCATCTTCTGGAAATGAATTGGAGCTTGTCAAATTTTTACCAAAAGAAAAAAATATTAAAGATACGTTGAGCTTTCTATATCGGAGACAGGGAAAGCAAACTGCATATGATATCTTTTTAAAAAACTCTACATTTTATAAGCTGAATTTGCTTTCCAAACCCATTATAAAATTAATGCATAAATGCAGGATGACCAGACTGTGAATAGGACTGGCTGGAGAGTGGTAGTTATCTGGAATGGTTGTACATCACCATGGGAGCTGCATGGTATATGGGAGGCAGCCCTTCAAATGCAGGAGCAGTTGGGACAGCTAGTACAGAAGCCCTGTGGTCAGAAGAGCGTGACGTAGCTCAAAAATTAGAATAACATTTTCAGTGTGATCAGAGCAAACAGGGAAACAGAAAGAAGGGTTTGAGTGTTCTAGGTTCATTCTGCTGCTGTGACAAATGCCAGGACCAAAAGCAACATAGGGGAAGAAAGGGTTAACATCACTTACAGGTCACAGTCCAGTGTTGGAGCAATCAGGACAGGAACTCAAACAGGAATCTAAAGCAAAAGATCCTGTTTGTTGGCTGCAACGGGTGTCTTTTGTTGTCTTCTTGACTACATCTAGAATCCACTATAATCCAGGAGCTGGACACACCTGTGAAAAGGATTTCCTTGACTGGATCCTGGAGTTGAGAATTCCCACCCTAAATCTGGATCATTTGGTGACCTAAGACCAACCCCAAATCTGGGCCACACCCTTGGGTGGCAGCCTGTATAAAGTACAAGGCAGAAGGAAGCTTTGGATTTCTTCTCACTTTTCCTTACTTGATGGTAAGTTCATCTTCCCTGCTGTTGAGGTATTAGTCCACTAATATTAGAATCTACTTCTTGAGGATTCCAACACAGACTGAAGACACATTGAAACATTCAACCTCATGCACTGAACAACTATGAAACTATTGGTCCTCCTATCAGGAGACAGCCATTGTTGACTAGCAGGACAGCATTCTGTAAGCCACTCTAATAAATCTCCTTTCAATATATATAGAGAGAGAGTTATTCTATATATTCTGCCAGTTACGTACATCTAAAGAACCATAACTAATACACTGGCTTACCCTGTTATATAACTCATGACCACCTGCCCAAGGAGTGGTAGCACCAACAGTGTGAGCTGAAAACCCCCTCCACAATTAAAAATTAAGGCCCACTCCCACAGGCATGCCCAATCTGAGCTTTAAAGCCTCTCAGTTAAGATTCCCTTCTCAGGTGACTCTGGGCTACCAAGTTGACAGTTCAAGCTAACTAGGACAGTGACTATAGTACCAAATCATTACAATGGATGAAAGGGGCTCGCCACCGTCTTCACACCTATAATTGCATAAGAAATGATGGATGTCATTCTTGAAGGTCAGAAAAATGTTGGCAAAGCATCAGATAGTTCTCTGCAGGCAAGAGGTCCTCAATAAATAAATGATCGTGGTTGTTATTCTACAATAAAAGTAATCGATTTAAAATTCTTAACATAGTGCTTGGCAAACGATAAGTATTTGTAACTGCTTTTCTGAAAGCCAGAATAACATCATTGATATTATAAAATATTAATATGGCAGACATTTTATAGTATTTGTGTATATTTTAAGTGAATAAGCAAATACACAACATAGTTACCTGTAGAAAGCTTGGATACCATTTTGCCTAGCTCTAATTATTGAGTCCTTCTATAGCAACAAAAATGTGTGTGTTGTGTGAGTATGTATTGCATGTATTATGTATGCGTATCTGTGTGTCTGTGTGTATGTCATGTGGTGTGTGTGATATGTATGTGGTGTATGTGTCGTGTGTGTCTGTGTATAGTGTGTGAATGTGTGGTGTGTATGTATGTTTTGTGTGTGGTGTGTGTGTGTTGGTGTGTATATTATGTGTGCGTATATGTTGTGCGTGTGGTATCTTTGTAGTATGTGTGTATGTGCTAGGTGTGTATGTTGTATGTGTGTTGTGCGTGTGTGTGGTATGTGTTTTGAGTGTGTATGTTGTGTAGTGTTGCGTATGTGGTGTGTGTGTGTGTGTGTGTGTGTGTGTGTGTGTGTGTTGGGCACAAATGTAGAGGCCACAGACTGACATCATGTGGTCTTCAGCCATTTTCCACTTTGCTTTTTAAGGCAGGCTCTCCTACTGAACCCGAGGTGTGCTGAGCTGGCTAGACCCCCTGGGGAATCTTCCTCTCTGCCTCCTAGTGCTGGACCTACAGGTACATCTAGTTTCTTATGTGCTTCTTGGATCAAACTCACGCTTGTATGGCAAGCCCTTTGCCGACTCACACATCACCCAGCCCCTTGAAATTCTTTTAAAGAAATATCATCTCTCTACTGAGGAATGATGCCTACACTTTGTGCTTTTTCTCACAATGATGGCCACTCCAACATTGCACTTTTAATAATTTTGTGAAAACACAAGTTAAATTTAACAAAGTTCATCTGAGGAATTAAAAAAAATGTTCTAGAATCATAAGCTCAGGCAGCATTCTAGAGGGATTGATGGTTCAGAATGTCCTTTTTTCCAATAACTGTGGGCTGAATTTATCACCAGAAAATAAGAAGTGACATATAGAGATTTACCCAGTTGGTACAGTTTGGCATTTGCCTTATTTGGCCATCTTTAGAACAGTTCAGCTGCTGTGGCCGGCCAAGGCTTGGTTGCGTGCTTGCTGTAATATGGTCTTCAGTGAGATTGTAGTCTGTTTACAACCCGGGTCAGGTTGCTGTTCTCTACATATGGGTTCCCTTCATCATCCAAGAGCAGAGACAGGTTTCAGGCAAACTGATTTTCACAAGCCTTTCCACTGTCTTCACTGGGAAACCTCATATAAATTCAAAAAAAAGGGAGTCTCAAGGATGGGAAGTGTTGGGTGAACCTGCTTTTGTTCTCAACAACTTTCAAAGACAGGAATTATCACCAGAACTGGTAAGAATGGGAAAGCCAACCTGTAAAAATGCAAAATAAGTCCCCCTGCCTCCCACAGTCAGGATGTGACAAGATAACACTGTGAAGCTGGACCTCCTGGCTGCTCCTGGAAGGACAATGGCAGGTTAAGGGCTAGTCAGAGAGGCGCCAATGGAACCGCCTCAGGTTCAGCTGTGTGGCAAGATTTGTTGCCCAGGAACTTAGCCATTGGAGACCACATAGCAAGAGGGAAAGCCTGCATCTCCTGGTACCATAAAAAAGACAAAACCAGCACATTTTCAAATTCTGAGGTTGTAAACTGAGTCCTCAACTCAAGAGTCTGTCACAGACTTGACTGTCTGTGAAGGTCAAGTCTTACCTGGAGCAAGAGGTGGTGGTTGTCAGAGGAAGCCCAGAAAGCTAGGATGGAGTGGGATTGGGAAAAGCAAAGGAAGACACATAGGCCAGCTAGACTGTTGGGTAGTGACAATTCGAACAATCCTCCTGCCTCAGCCTGCTGAGTAGCTGAGACTGTAAGCACAAGCCTCCATGACCACATAAATGTTTTGTTTTATTTTCATTCAAACTCCTAAACCAATTTATAAATACCATTTGCAGCTCATTTCTCAAAGAGCTCTGGAGCTATCTGGAAATAATACTTCTGATTTTATTCATAAAGAAACTTTGCCTGTCTTGGTCATCCATGGAAGGCAAAGACAAAATAGGCGAACAACCATGTTCCTTCAGTTCCGCGACACGGATTCCGGGATGCTGTGTGTTGTACACAGATGTGGCAGCCAGGAGGCTGAACATCCCTGAAGTAGAGGGATGTTCCCATATGGCCCTCTCAATGACCCCAAGAATGGGCAGAATGGCCAGAGAGAGGCCTGAATGAAAAAGGGCACACCCTGCTCGGCTCAGAGTTGACTACAACTTCTGCCTCAGTTTACTCATCCATGTAGCAGGGTTAGTGGCAACACCTACAACATTTAGATGGTATAAGATGATCCACATAGCAGGAAGAAGAAATCTGAGTCCCCTCAGGAGACAGAACAGACACAACAGTATGAGCAGTAAACAGTTCACGGGAAATTACTGCTACATGGGAACAACAGACAAGTTTGAAAAGTACCCTAGGTCTGAAGAGAACTTGAGGAGCAAGCTTGACCCCTCCTCCACGGTAGAGATTCGCCTGGAAATCACAAGACTGGATGTGGGAATTCCTTTCCGCCAATAGTTATTTTTTGGTACCAGTCTTAGGGTGTGGCTTCTGTGTGCTGACATGATCTCTTCTAAGGCAGAAGAAGGGTCTCTTTAGCTCTCTTGGGAGATGGAGCAGAAGCAAGTTTATGCGGTTGTTCACATCTCCCAAGGGCAGAGCGGTGGGACACCACAGCTTCCACCTTGTCCTAGACTCTGTGAGTCTGTGTTTCCCTTTGAGTCCCATTTCCTTTTGTGTCCCCATAATAAAGACAGTTTGTACCTCTCACATCACCTCTTGCTTTAGCTATGGCTGCAAACGATGGGGAAGCAGCCCAGAGCTAACCACCAGGCAGTAGAACAGCCCTGGGTAAGAAAGGATTCCCTCTACTCCTGGTCAGGATGCCACAGCAGGGAGCCACTGGCTGGCCTGCCTGGATTGATGTTGGCACCTGTAGGCATCCATGAGCTACTGATCACAGCATGTCTTAGCAGCAAGAGGCCCAAAGCATCCGTGGCTATTAAAGTCTATTATCCATAATTGAAGGAATCAATTTTCCAGTAACACAAGAAAGGGAATGAACGGGGTGATTTGGTGCTAAGTTTTTATAAGCTGACCAATGGCTCAGAAAGAGACTTCACTACTTCCATCATCAAGGCCACTGTCACTGCTACAGACTCCTGTCACCAGAGTAAGTGGGATGTAGAGATGGAGGCAAGACCTGGTGCCCTACCTAAACTCTGAATTTTACCCTGTCTTCTAAACGTGTAGATGGACTCAGAGAGTTTGGGAAATAGTCCCAGCTGTCCCCCGAAGGGTGAGACTCTGACCTCCCCTCTAAGCTCATGTGAACCCAAGGGAAACATCTGCAGTATTTTGAGTCAGCAATCATGGGATCCTCCCAAAGCAAGAGCTGTGTAAGCAGTGTTGATTTCAATCATAGATTCTGAAAGACATTAGCCAAAAAAAAAAAATCTAAATAAAATCCATTCTCCTCCTCCCAACTTCCCAGAAGTGCTCTTTGTAACCACTGCAAATAACACAGAAAGAAAAATAAACACAACTTCCCACCCTCATACCTAAGCACAGAGTAGCACACACTCACCTTCCTCATGGAGGGATCGGAATCAGATAGATGCTTCCCACTGGGTAAGAACCATGGTTTGGTAGCATCTAAGACAAGCTGCAAATAGTTCATTTTAAAACGTGATGCTACCTAGTAGCTCTAGCATTGTCCAGTTTGTATGCTGACAGCTGACAGGGATATCTTTCTGTCCCCAGCTCCCATCAGGAGAGGGTGTGTGATCTAACTTGGGATAAAGCTAACAGGGACTATAGGGTAATGGCCCTGAGGGTCTAATATTTTCAGTCAAAAATTGGCCTGGCAACTGCATCACAGATCCTTTAGTGGGAAGCTATCTCAGGCCACGAGGGAGCCATCAAGAACCCATCATTATTGGATAAGGACTCCAATGACCAGAATAACTAAGAGATGATGACATTCTGAAATAAAGCAATGGGTTTAGTGTCCAGGAATGTCCTTTGAGGAAGAAAACAAGGGACCTCCAAATTGGCTGTGTGATTGGCGGGGAAAGGGGAGCATACTTGAGCTAGTATGTATGGCTGAGCCCTGGGAGGGATGGCTGCGGCACTTTTCCATCGACAGCTTTTGTGCTGTTTACAGTTTCTTCTGAATGAACGTTCTCTAACTATTGTGCCTCAAAATGGTCCCTCCTCAGCCTAGGAAAATCTTTCCTTGGTCAAGGTAATGCTACAAGGAAGTTGACATGACTTGTAGTCAGATAGCCTAGAAGAATGGTCTTCAAGATTTCATGGAGTGTTCTAGAATCACAAGGCTCTATAGTAAGATGGAGTGAATTTTCTGAACCTGTACCCTACACTTAAACATGAGGATATCTAACCCAGCCATCCTATCTTCCAACTCATGTTTTCAGGCCTCAACGTGGTCACGGAAATAAATTGAGACCCAAGCAGGAAGTAGATCAGGCATGCCCCACGTCCCTCACCTCAGACCTACGCTGCAGCTACCTGAGCAAAGTCTGCAGAGGTTTGTGACTCACGAGCTTGCTTTGTGTGTGCATCCAAGAGGCTATATAAAAATTATTTCCACTGGATAGAAGACAGAGGAGGAGAACGTAAGATTATGGGCAGAGTAGGGAAAGAGCTAAATTTTATACTGAGATCATTGTCCTACAAAGACACAAAGAGTGTCTTCCCCAACTGTATCCAGATCCATTTCATCCAGTCTGGGATAATTCCTCAGATATTAACAATAAGGACCAAATTAACAGATTAAAACATGAATGGATGGGCTGGAGAGATGGCTCAGAGGTCAAGAGCACTGACTGCTCTTCCAGAGGTCC
>LOEQ01001426.1:154742-167756 GCA_001685075.1 Bramus lutescens
CAATGAAGCCAGGAAGCATCCCCCTGTTGCCGGTTTAGGAGTTGGAGAACTGATCTGGGATTCTGTCGGTGTTCGGGGAGGAAACAGATTCACCTGAGGCATATTAATGGTAGCCCGTGGATTTCCATTTGGCAACATGAGGGCACATCAGCTGGTTGGTGTATGGATAGCATCAGCTGGTCCAAAGATGTGACTATGAGCAGCCCCAGCACGGGACAGAATACTTTGGGTACCATGTGTCTCTCCTCTTGGTCCCACAAAGCTAGGTGGCAGTCCTTTTTGCCTCTTGTTCCAAACCTTTGCTGACTGGCATTTTCAACATAGATCATAGATCTTGAGACAGCCTTTGTGAGCTCAGTTTACCCTGATTTAACATCCTGTCCTTTAAACACTTTCTGGGTTTTTTCCTGATCTTGGCCAGGCTTTCCCGTTCACTTACAAACTTCGGTCCTATATTGTTCAGCCAACTTGTTTCTCTTGCCAGCATCTGAACAGGAGACTGCAGGCTGTCATCATGGAAAGAAACTTTAGGTCAGTGTTAAGTCACTACTAGAACCGTCATTAATTCCGGCAAAGTTACATGGTAGGAGAATCCAACTCCTGTCGTCAGGAGTATATGACTCTTGCTGAGATAGGCTGCATGTGGAATTTCCGTTTAAGAGACAGAATGTTCCTTCTAGAGCACTTAGCTGTCCCCTTCTCAAAGAATCCTCAAGGAAATAGCTCCCCTGCTCTTTAGAAAGGACGCCAACATCAGTAGCTCAATCCAGGACAGAGCTTTGCAAGTCCAAGTCAGCTAGCACATGCCGGAGGCAAACAACATATTTTCAAGAAAAAATTAGTCACGATGATGTAAGGGGATAGAATGAAATCCAGCCAGGGGTTTAGGTCACAGAGCCGTGCCAGATAAACTGTGCTTCTGGGCTGAAAGTGTTCCACAGCCCCTCTGGCAAACTGCAGCACCTGAGGGAAAGGTAAATTGGGCACCTATTAGCTTTTTTTTTTAATTTATTAGGCCAACTTGAGAAAGTACTGCGAATAGATGGTATTGACTTTCTGCCATTGTAAAAATTATTGCTTTAGTGAGAAAAGCAAATGCCCGATACAATGCAGACCCTTCTCTCCCAACACTGTCCTGAATAGCTCAGTCTGTGACAACAGCCATGTTTAGGGGGTTCTGAATGGGACCTCCTTAATTCCTTCATGAGATCCCGCCATTGCCAGTTCTATGAGGGAAGACATGTTATTAATGGTGTCTTCATCCTCAGAGAACTGAACACAAAGGCCAGAAGGAATTTTGACAGTTTGTGAAGAGGAAGGCTTATAAGTAGACAGGGGCTGGACCTGGTGACCTGCAACCCCAATTACAACTGCACAACGACTTGAATGACTAAAGCAGGAGGATGCTGAATTCAAGTCTAGCCTGGACTACGGAGTAATTTTAAGATCAATGTCTGTCATCTCATTATCAAAACCAAAACTGGAAGAGGACTGTAAGCAAAGCTTGGTAGAGACATGCTTACCCAGGCTGTAAAAGGCCTTGGAGTTCAAAATAAATAGGGACTCGTGGTGTAGCCTAGTGGGTGAGCAAGGTCCTGGGTTTGATCCCCAGGGCCACAAAATAAATAAATAATGAATCTTTGAGTGGCCTTCAATGCACCTGTCGGTCACTGGTCCCATCATTAACAGGTAAGAGTGAAGAAAAGCCAGATAGGCTGCTCTTGATTTTTCAGAATGAAACATGAGCAGAAAAGACATCTTGGCACAGAAGTATTTTTAAAAATCCTGCATTCAAAGGCCCAAGGCTCTGACTTTGTTTAGGCCTCAGTCTCCCTGGGAAATCGGTTGAATAACAAAAAAAAATCGCTCCTTCTCTTATCCAAGAGAACCAAGGGAGTGTGGCAGGAAGGTAAGAGCTCAGAGGAAGGAGTCAGAGGACTTCAGGTAGTTAGTGGCCGTTGATATTCTGGGGGACTTGTACGTATCTGCTACTATTGAGTCTGAGAAATTTCTATGTATGTATTAGTCCCTACAATATAATAGTAAATGATTACTAACATGAGCCTCCATTTGAAGGGGAAACACACAGAAAGGCTGAGGAGCGAACCCAGAGTTTACGCAGCCAGTTAGTGGTATAGTCATGAAATGAATGGTATCTGTGCAAAGGGCCTTGGCAGCCTAGCTTTCCCCAAAGCTCCAGGGCGTCACTTAACAGCATGAGCTGGTGAGAGCACAGGAGCTTTGGGCTAGAAAAGCTGACCCCGAATCCTGGTCCTCTCTGTGGTGTGAGAGTAGCTAAGTTATTGAATTCCTCATGTCGGAAAACCTTGTTTGTCAAAAGGTTCTAGCAGTGGCTTTCAAAATAATTTCATTAAATATGAAATTATTGTAGGGCTCCCCATTGAGCTCCCTCTCTATGGATGAGCTTCCCATGGATGAACGTCTGGGTTCTCTTTACCACTGTAGGCATTTTTATATCTTAAGTAATAATATCTTCTGTTAGAGACAGTTCACCCTCTAACTGTTCTCAAGGATACAATGTTTTATTTTGAGGCTGTTTTGCTCTCGTCTCTTTCCACCCTGTCACAAAGTCAGGGAGGCAGCCCATTCCCAGATAGGGACATTAAAGGTCATTGACCCCAACATACTGGTGTCTGAAAGGGGAGGGATGGGCAATGTGGCTTTCAGAGCCAGTTTCTCAGTGAGCTCACACAACGCATGATGATTTACCAATATAATCTACATTTCAGGTATAGCAAAAAGATAAGATTGAGGACCAGACAGGCCTAGATGCAATTGAGACTTAAAATTCCGAGTCCAGCCTCTCTAGGTTCAACTTCCTTGGCCCAAGGTACAGGGAGTAATGCCAATCATGCAAGGCTATTCTGAGGATGCTTGGAATGATGTGCCCGACATGCCTATGATGTTGCCAAGGATACCAGGAAAATGTGTGTTGAGGTGAAATTAGGAAAGAATTATCTTCGGGAGAACTCCTGAGAATAGATTGAGACTACAAAGTTATTAAGAAGAAGAGTCCGGTGCTAGCCCACCTTCCTCCAGAGGGAGCTGATGTCCCTGGGCCCCATGCCTGCTGCCTCATCTTCAAGAACCCATTATTCTCCAAACCTCACCAAGCTTCCTTGAAACTAGAAAAGACAGAAGGTTTCATGAATTCAGAGCCATGACATAGAGTACTGACACCTGAACACTGATACACAGCAGAACAGTCACCTCAGTGAGATTCCCCATGGTGCCACAGACAGACAGCAGAGGTATTTGGAGGTTTGGAGAACTGTGGCTGTAGCTCAGTGGTAGAAGAGTTGCTTAGCATGCAGGAGGTCCTGGGTTCAGTTCACAGAGCTTTTTCAAAAGTTTGGGGTTAGGGATGAAGTGTTTGGGTTTCTTGATGTTGATATGATTTGTTGTTGCTGTTGATGATGTTGTTCTTATTGCTGTTGATGTTGTTGTTGATGCTGTTGCTGCTGCTGCTGTCATTGTTGCTGTTGATGATGTTGTTGTTGCTGTTGATGATGTTGTTGCTGTTGTTTCTGCTGTCATTGTTGCTGTTCTGATGTTGTTGCCACTGCTGCTGTTGTTATTGCTGATATTGATGATATTGTTGATGTTATTATTATTGCTATTGTTATTGATAATGCTGTTGCTGTTGTTGATGATGTTGCTGTTGTTGTTATTGTTATTGATGATATTGTTGATGTTATTGCTATTGCTATTGATAATGTTGCTGTTGATGATGTTGTTACTATTGTTGTTATTGTTATTGATGATGTTGCTATTGCTCTTGTTATTGTTGTTGATAATGTTGCTGTTGCTGTTGTTGTCAATATAACATAAGAAAGAAAATTATTAACAGTTTGTTTCTACACAGGAACAAAGTCAAAGGGCATATAATGGCAAAAATCTACTCTTACTTTTGCTCTTTTATTTTGAAGTCACCTCAAGGCCTTCCTTGGTCAGCAAGGCCCATCATCTCTTTGCGCCATAACTACCAAGCCAAGCTGGGGACCAAGGCCTGAAAAGAATGTCCCCTGGGATGTTGCATATTCAAACCATAGCATTTATTACCCCTTTAACATTCTGATACAGCATTAATGAGCCATTTGCCACGTGCCAAGCATTACAGCAAGTCTGTGTGATATATAGTTGTCGGGGAAATGATACACGGTCTTCCTTCCGCTTTTCCTCCCAGGCAGCACAGTTCTTTGTCTTAGACCCACTATGTCAGTCACTTTGCTATTGCTGTGATAAAACACCATGACCAAGGCAATTTATAGAAAGAAGAATTTATTTTGGCTTGTGATTCCAGAGGATCAAAGTCCATAATGGCAGGGTGTAGGTAGCAGGCAGCAGACATAACACAGGAGCAAGAAGCTGGGTGCATACAAACTGGAATGCCATGAGGCTTCACTCTCAAAGTCCCCTCTACTGACATACCCTTCTAAGGCTACTCCTCCTAAACCTCCCCAGACAACGCCACCGACTGGGAACCAATAATTCAAATGTCCGAAACCATAGGGGTCGTTTCTCCTTCAAACCACCATACCCACTGTGATAGTCTAGTTTTCCCAGGAGTCCTGACCTGAAAGACCAGCCAGTCTGGCTCCTCTTAGAGCAGGCCATGTTCATGTAGACCTCATCCCTAGACGACTGTTATAGTCTAGATGTGAAGTCCACCCCCCCCCGCCCTCTCCATGCTTGGTCTCCAGTTGATTGTTCTGTTGGGGGTAGGTTATAGGGAACCTCTCTAAGTTGGAGTCCATCTAAAAGTGGCAATAGTTTTCTGTAATGTTGATCATTGGGCTAATAACCTAACCCCACTTTGTGTCCTGTCTCTACTCCCTGTTCTGTTGAGATGTGAAGAGATGAAAACTCTCGGTCACACACAACCCCTTCCATGGATCCACCTGCCCCACGCCTTCTCTGTGTACTGAACTGTTACACTCTCAAACCATGAGCCCAAATAAGCCCCTCCTCCCTTTAGTGGCTTGAGTCAGGTATTCTCAGCAATAAGAAAGTCTCTTCCACAAGGATCGAGAGTTTCCTAACTCCACAGGCCAACCAAAGCTTCACAGCTGCTCCTGCCAGGCAGTCCGTCAGCTGCTGGTGTATGCGCTGGCACAGATATCAATGTGCGCTTTCATGCAGATGTGTTCCCCAAAGGCCAAGTTTGGTACCACTTCCATGTTCAGTTCATTTTAACTTGAATTCTGATCCCTCTTCTGATTCAAGGACAACTTTATTTAAACATTTTACCTTTTTGAAAGAGAAACTATTTTCTCTAATGTGGTAATTAGGTTCCCTCTGTTGTGTAGCACAGCCAGTATCTAACCAGGGCCTGGATTTATAGCTCACGCTATCTATAAACACCAGACCAGTTGGCTTCCAAGGTCATCCTCCCAAACAATTGACACTTCTCTTTCTAGTTAACAAGTTAAAGTTTCCTCCAAACTGTCCTTCATTCATATATACATACAGGCACAAAAGCACACACCACAGATGCCACCTGCCCAATCTCTGCCCAAGGAGAAAAATTACCCTCATCACCGCTATCAGAATCAGCATGCTCTACAGCCAAGGAGACTTCCTTCTATGCTCTGTTTCTTGTTCCCATCACAGACTCTTTTCCCTTTGTCCAACCCCTAAGTTCCTGGGTTCCTGGAAATCCCCTTCTGCCTTTGGCCCAATCCTCCTTTCATCCACCGTCTTCCCCCTGCCCATCCCTATACTCATGGGTCTCTGATATTATTCCCAGACAAAGTCCCTGTCACCTGCCTCAGGCTCGGCACCTTTAGCTGCCATTTGCCTCAACAGGACGGTGAGGCTCTCGAAGACAAAAGCACACTTCATTGCTGTCAGTCTTCCAGCAGTGCTGGTCACTGCAGCCGACAGTCACACACTTTTAGTACAAGGTATGACTAAGTAAGTGGGTGGATAAATGGATTCGATTATTACCGAATTAATGAATGTCAAATAGGGGGTGGAGAAAAGGGCTTTGTGACAAGAAAAGTGATGTGGCTTTGTCCCCTTAACTGCAATGGGACATGCTAGAGACGCACAAGAATATCGGACTCCCGAAAGCGGCAGATTGTTAGACACACTCCAGATCACTCACAAAGCACCAGATTGACACAAGAGTGCTGGGCTTTTAAATCGCTTCGTGTGCTAATGTTCATATGTCAGAAAATTTGGGCCTTTGGATTTTTGGGCAGCTATTCCATGTGTTTGAACACACTTTCACTTGGGTTGGTTATTAGCACACACTAACTAACTCTTCTTCTGAGATTCTGTGAGCAGCCAGTTGAAACGCCCTGCTCATAGCAAAGCCATCCTAAAAGCAACAGAAACTTTCAAATTGGGGTTAGGGAGACATCTCGGTAGCAGAATCCTTGATATGTGACAGCAAGGACCAATGGTAGGGTCCCCAGAAGCCAAGTAAATGTCAGCTGGGTATTTTAGAGCACCCTGGAGTCCAAGACTGGAGCAAGCTGGCTAGGTTGTCGATTGAGTTTGGTGGAGATGTGGGTTCAGGTGAGAGACTGCCTCAGTGTATAAAGTAGAGAGGAACTGAGGAAGATACCCAATCCTGACCTTCTGCCCCCACTAACACAAGCATACACAAGCCCCCACTCATGAAGAGAGAATGAGAGAGAGAGAGAGAGAGAGAGAGAGAGAGAGAGAGAGAATTTTTAAAACTAACCCAGTGGTAGTATTTCCAGCTTCTAACCTTTGCTGAGAACGAGTCCATAGATCTATCTAAATTGGCCACTCAGACTCGAGAGCGACTTCAGCACTAGCCTAGTGTGTGGAGAGACGGCACCTCGCTTCAGGGTTGCCCAGCAGCTCCTAGCCCTGCCATTAACTTGCTTGCTATTTTCCTCGTGGCTTTCCTGCTGCCACTAAGTGCAAGCGCTTCTCCAGTCCGGAAGCCCACACACGCTGACTTTCAGCTGCTGCTCCTCTCAGGGATTTTGGAGGTAGAGTGAATCCTCAGGCTGCAGCAGCTGCAGGAAGCAAAGTGACATCACCTCCCCCAACACCAAGTCTCCAACAGGGTCAGGCCTGGAGCAGCCATTTTTTGGACCCAATACATACAAGCAATATACCTCTTTCCGCCCTGGAAACTGAGCTCACAGATCCAGGGCATCCCGCTCTTTGTGTGTGCCAGGTGATGTCAGGGTGAGTGTCCCAGCCCTGCTGATACTCTGCAGGTGCTTCACTCATGGGATACCATGTGTCCCTACCAGATGGCGGCGTGGGAGACAGACGCTCAGCTCTAGACCTAACTTCACTTAAAGTTATAAGGCCTTTGGGGAAGAGACTCACCCATTTTTTTTGGACGGAATTATAGAGATGTTGGGCCAAACACAATGGGATGGATACCCGGGTAGGGTGGAGATGAAGAAGAGCTTCTCAAGAGATTTCTCTACAAATAAAAATTCCTGGCAATAGCCTCTCACTTCTCTCATTGACTCTCAATCTGGACTGTGGCAAATCCTGCATGGCGGGTCAGACATGGGGATGGAATGGTCTATAGGACTAAAGCCCATGAAATGAGCTACCCGACTGGACAGCCAACCTGGCTCCCCTAGTCCTTCCTTACCTGGCTCTTTACAAAGCTGAGGGACGAGGAGAGCTCAAAATCCCACTGTGTTTGAATTCCATGGAAAAAGAGAGGTCTTCCTTCGTAAGTATTGCTAACCTTAGTCCAGTTCATGTTTTGAACATGAATCTTAGCTAGCCAAATAATAGACTATGAAGACAGAAGTGTGTTTAAGATAATCATACCTTTTTGAGTTTCTGAGAATTCCTGGGAATATTGCTTTATTGTCTGTAAGTCCCAAAGACAAGCATGCCAGGAATTTTTAAATACTAAGAAATGTGGGTGTTTTTTTTTCACTGTATATTTCTAAAATGTATCACTGTAGTTAAGTAAACCTATTTAAAGAAAAACAGGTTTTGGTGTGGCAATTGTCGCTACAGTGGGCCTGACTCTCTCTATCCTGCCTTCCTTGTTACAGACACTAGACACAGATAAAATTAGTGAGTTTTATCGAACTCCCCCAAAGATTCCAGAAACCCAAGTTTCACTTGTTTATAATTTTGTCGTTTGAATTCCTCAAGTCAGGATCTTTCTGTGTCCAGAGGTAGCCACCTGTCTGCTTGATGACCGCTTAAGTGTCAGGAACTCTGCTGTGCTTCCTCAGATAGATGTACCTTTAAAAAGAAACACTCCCTTCAAACCTTGAATTCCACAGCAAGAAGCTGACCGAGGCAACCCCTTAAGGAAAAGAAAGAGGTCATCAAAAAGACAGGAAGGCGAGATGAAAGTGCAAAGGGGAGGTAGAAAAAAGGGGAACCGAGGAAGAAGAAAAAGAGGCAGGAAAAAAAGCCTCGGCTAGTTGGGAGCTCACTGGAATTTACACGAGAATCCTAGCAGTGCCACAGCAGTGGCTTTTCTTGGGCTGAAAGAGAATTGCAAACACTCCCCACTCCTGACTGAGAACGGGCAGCGCTCCCTCCCATCCTAGCCTGCAGTGTCCACCATCCAGGAGTTACAGATGCGCTCCCAGAGGGTCTGCCCTGGAGCCCTGTGGGCTGTGGGTGGGCAGATTGCTGCTGTCACCGCCACTGCTGCTGTTCAGAACAGCCCTTCCAGGAAGGATTTGATGAACAACTCTCAGAAGGGTGGAGGGGGACCCAAAGTTTCAATCCTAATTCTAAAAGCAGTAGGTCAGCAAGTGTGTTTGTTTGTTCTCTGCTTGGAAGTTAAACGGTTCCTTTAGGAAGCATCAGAGAGAGTGACCCCCTTCGTAAAGATGGCCACCTGTGAGGGCCATTGCTTTCGTGGTTCACAGATGCCTAGACCAGAGCAGAGAAGTATTCCTGAACTTGAACAAAAATGGTATCTCTAGCAACTGTCAAAGTCAACTTGTTGCAGAACTGGGGAGAGCCAAAGCTAGGAATCCAATTTCCTCATTCTCAGCCTTCTCAAGGGCAGCAGCATCCTTATCCGCCAGTGCCTGGACCACGCAGCCCGCCTCCAGCCCCTCAGTGATCCAGCAGCTCCTTATAAGCTCATCACCACGGCCTTTACTCACAAAGCAGCCAGGCCTCCTGTACACTTTCCCATCACTAAAACAAACAAGACCGACCGTTCCACCCAGGAATTCACCCGGCCACAGACTAAAGAAGGGCCCTAAGCAACTGTTGTCAAGGTGAACAGGGTATGGGTTTTAGAGGCAGCCAGAGTTCAATCCCAGCTCTGCAAGTGCATGCTGGAGACCTTGGGAAAGTAACTAAACCTCTCTGAGATTCAGTTCCTCATGTTGGAACTCATGATAAAGTAACATGGTTGTTACAGGGATGCAGCTTTGCCATCTTGTTGAGAGCAGAGCTATTGATGCAGCACTGTGTAGTCGGGTGAAATCAGAGAGAAGAGGCTGCCTGAGTGCTTTTGACTACTTCCCCCAGGGCTTCCCCCAGGGCTTGGCACACAGAAGGCTGCAGCAAGCAGATAGGTTTATCTTCCTTATCTTCTCTGGCCCTCTCTGTGCCTCCCCACGGAGGAGCTTATTTTGACCATTGCATCAGTCAAGGTCCCAGCAGGAAGCAGATGGTGAGTCCCCATTCAGGAGATCTTTTCCACCGGAACCACTTGCAGGGATGACTAAGGGAACTCACAGGGGATGGCTGGGCATTCCAGTACTAACCCCAGCAGTGCCTGCTCCCTTACAGCTGAAGGTCAAGGGGCAGAGCTGCTGCTAAGCCAAGAAAGCCATAGCCGAGAAGACAGCTCCAGAGACCTAAAGCCCTCAATTGACCCCATAAAAATTCTCTTCATCCTCATTAGCCTATCTGTTGATGTTGCCACTGATTCGGTCTTGCTTAAGCAGCTATTTCTTGAATAGATTGTTTCACAGCCCATTTCCTGGTCCTCTGGCTCTTGCAACCCTTCCACCTTCTCTTCTAGGATGTTCCCTGAGCCATAGTTTGGTGTTGACTGCTTCTCTTCCATCTGGATCCACTGTTCACAACCTGCCTTTTTAGGGCAATCTCATCATTTGAAGTGAAACCTTTGTGTTCAAAACATACTTTCTATTTGTACAACACAACCTCTAAATGAAAACCAAATCCTTCATCTTCCATTCAATCAGAGAGATAATAGGGCTTGTAACAGAACAGGGGTGTGTGTGTGCTTGTTGTGTTGGACTTAGAAGGAGATGGGATATTTGACTTTGACATGTAATTCCGTAGCCAACACCCCTGCCGTGTAACCAAACTTCAGTGTATCCTGTTATGTTTTCAGTGAGGGGATTCAGACAAGCATTATTATCCACACTTGACAGAGGAGGAAACAACGCCTCAGTGAGATTGTGACTTGCTAGTTATGCAGCTAATAATGGACAAACATTCCAAGAACCCAGAGTATCAGTCTGTAAGTTCAGTATTTCTTGAGCCACATCAACACCTCCCCAGGGTGCCACATGGCTTATCAGACAGAAGCATTACTTCTGGCCTGGATCTTCCTTGAGTTGACAATGCTGAATGTCTTCTTCACAAGCTAAGCAGAAACTCGGGCTAGTAATCACTAGCTTCATCTCATCACTATCTTCATTCTTAATTCAAAGGAAAACACATATATCCCAATGTGACCACTCTGTCACTCTGCCCTCCTGATCAGAATCACAACTCGTTTTAATGGACAGCTGAACTGAAAGGGTACACGTTGTTCTTCGGAAGGAGGCATGAAGGTGAAGCCAAAGTATGAGAATATGATTTCGCTGACTCAAAGAGAACCTGAGTCCTGGAGTAGAGGCCTGGTGCACATCTACCCACAAGGTATCGACATGCATCTTGTCATCTTTGCATATCCTAACTTTAGCCTTTGGTAAGAGCTGGGAGATTATAACCTGAAAAAGAAAAGCAAGCTTCCTTTTAGGGGTTAGAACTTTTCCCCATGGGCAGCAAATGCTCTTCAGATGCCATCAGAGGTTGGATAAAATAACTTAATGGGGTATTTGCCATTCAAAAATTCTGGCAATTTCCTCTATCCATTAGCCAAGACAAAGAGTGACAACCATGAAAGGACAGGGCATTGAGCACTGTCTAAATCCCTGCTTGACAAAATCTCAGTACCCAATCAATTAAGGTTCAGTGACACTCTCTCAGGGCAACAAGTGGAGTAGAAGCCATACCATACCTGCCTCAGATGAGGAACTGGCCTCAGTCACCCCAGACAGTGAGAGCATATATCTGATAGGAGGAGTACACCCCAAGAGCGAAGCATTCCCAGGAGCATGCCCCCATCCTTAGAGAGTCTCCATGTCTTAAGCAGACAACAGTGTTCAGCATCCACACTCGCCCTCTCGAATCAGCAGCTGTCTCGGTTACACTCTGCGGCCAAAGACGAGAGCTAAGCTCTGCGTTGGAAACTCCAGTGTTTGGGCTCGCTCAGCCCAGCTGCAGCGTAAACAGAGGTTCCCAAGCTCCCTAGGTAGTTGAGTCACTATCAAAAATAAAATGCATCACATGGAATGACTGTTTCTTTTGTTTGACTGTAGGCAGGTTTCAGTGAGGCAGTCACATCTTGGTCCTAGCGATGTGGGTCGTTGTATACAAAGACTCATCCAGCAGGAACCAGCCTGAGGCTTGGCCTGCAGATTCTGTTTGGCTGTATTGTTGCCTTTCTAAATCAAGGAATCATTCCTGCCTATACCTCCAATTTCCTTTCCCTTGGCCCAGTAGCAAAGCAGGGCATAAAAAATCTGGCAGCTTATATCCTGCAGATGAGGGAATGTCAGAAAAAATAAATAAATGGGCTCTCTCCTGTTTCATTCCTTTCCTTCAGGGAAGAAAACAGGAGATGAAGACCCAGAATGAAACACAGACATTTTCCAACAACACTCAGCCTTGCCAGCTCCTGACGGGGCTCGGCAGCTCACAAACCACCCTTCAGGCCTGGCTGCACCGTGGCTTTCATGTAATATTGCAGAATTGGGGCTTTTTTTTTTCTGTTGTTTTCCAGTTGTCAGAATGAAGCATGGTGTGAAAATATAAAGCACCCACGGGCTCTGGCCAGCTGCGGGAACTGAGGGAACGCAACGCTGTCCTGTCTCTGCCTCGGATGAGTCTATAAAACCCTTCCGTAGAGCACGGGCTGCTTTTCTACCAGGGGTTGAATGCAAAGCCCTTGAGGGCAGCTCTCTGAATAATATGCCAGAGCCACCATGAGGCTTTTGAAAGGGTAGACCCGACAAGGGAAGCCATCACCAAGACCTGCAGCCACTCTGGTAGAAGTAGTTCAAGGGTGGAGCTATCTTGACAGACAGGCCATAGCCTCCCGTCCTAAAACAGGTCATCATAAATGAAGGAAGAGAAGCACAAACATAGCTCAGAGGCTGCGGTGTTTTGAAAGGAAGTGGCCCATATAAGCTCATATTATTAGGAGCTGTGCACTTGTTTCTGAACTCTCACCTATGCACACAAAAGCCCCTAACACCCAGGAAACACGGTCTCCCTGGAAAAAAAAAATGTATTACCTGGCTCATAAGGAAATTTCTTCATCAGATTCAGTGACTCCAGTGTGAGCAGAATCCCAACAGGAGGGCGGGACCAACAAGGTCTTTTCCCTGCTTTTGAGGAAGCATCTCTGGATGGATTAAATAGTTTTTTCAATAGAACATTCGCTATTCCAAGATCATTTTAAAAGATTCAATATCCAGTCCTAACTCCCCTTCCAGTGGATAAATGAAAAGACATTTTTGCCTCATGGGCCAATAAATGTGACGACAGCTTGGATACTAAGCTGCAAGTCAGAAACTTTATTATGGGCCGTGATGGTGCATGTCTTTAATCCCAGCACTCAGGAGACAGAAGCAAGCAGATCACTAAGTTCAAGGCCAGCCTGGTCTACAGAGCAAGTTCTAGAATAGTCAGGGCTCTGTAGAAAGACCCTGCCTCCGTAAATAAATAAATAAATAAATAAATAAATAAATA
>LOEQ01001426.1:190664-207299 GCA_001685075.1 Bramus lutescens
CTCTCTCTCTCTCTCTCTCTCTCACACACACACACACACACACACACACCACAAGCAGTAGGTGAACATCCTGGGCATTTCCAACTCAAAGGGGCTGGGTAAGAAGTAGTTTAGAGTATTCAAAAGATCTGAGAAAACAGTACAATGTGTTGACAAATGAGGCAGAGGAGAGTAGACATTGAAAATGTCCAGACATACGTCCTAAACCTAAGTAGCCATTCTGTGCCCCTAATGAGCAAAGCAAGGGTACTTCTGGGGAAAGCATGCATTGGAAGTCTATTGAGATGATGGAGTCTCTTGAGCAGTAGGCACAAGGACCATCATAAGGAGAAAGGGTGAAGAGCAATGTGAGATGTTGTTTTGGAAAGAGAGATTGTAGAAGACGAAAACAGAAACACAACAGATGCTTCCTTTTCTGGGAGAGGCACAGCATTCTGCTCACAGAATTTTAACTGCTGACGTGGTTCACCTGGGCAGGAGAGCAAGTCACATGTGTGGTCTTCAAAGGACTATGGAGAAGAGGTAAGGTTCTGTGGCCAGGCCCCGCCTTAGGAGATGCTTGGCAGGTAGTCCTGGGGGCAGGACTCGCTTGCTCTAGATTTAACTGTGTATTATAATTGGAAAAAGACTTCTTGGGAGAAAAAAGAAATCTGAAGGCAACTTTAAAATTCACATGAATGAATCCATAAGATTTAACCTCTAGGCAAAGCGAGAAAGAGGAAGCTGCTGATAAAAACCAAAGGACCTCATTGGAGGAAAGCTCATAAGAGTTATATCTGAACTACGCACAGAGATAGAAGTGGGTACCACCTTGGGGGCAGGGTGTCAAGTTCACGGGACTTCCCAGTAGTCCCCCAGCCTCCAGATCGGTGTCAGAAGGAGCCAGGGCAAAGCATGACTAGTGTATGTGTTAGCACCACCTATAGACAATTTCTCTCTACAAAAAGAAAAGGCTGTAAGAGATATGCATTACCCAAATAAGCCACTGAACATCTTTATAGCCAAACTTTGATCGCCATGTGCAAATAAATAGAGCAGGCCAGTAAAGCATCCAGACTGCCTGCACAGGTTAACCTAAGAAAACAAAGGGGTTGGAATGGTGGATTGAGGAAGAAAGGTATTTAGTTATCAGTATCTGACTTGAAGGGACGAGTGGTCATCTGCTGAGTGAGTGTCTGCTGTGGTCTAGCCCATGGTGGATACTTTGTTCCTTTTGTTGCAGGCAGCGGAGCTGTGAGGCGGTTATTATACTTGTGGCTTGGGGAGGGTGAACAACTCGGGCAGGGTGTCCTGTTGTTGAGTGGGTTGGATAACAGAGAGAAATGGTTTCTTAACGAAATAAGGGTGGAATAAGAATAGGATGGGGTGGGCTCTCAGGAGACTAGATTCCAAAGAGCGCAATCTGAACAATTCCAGTAGCAAACCGTTCCTTCTTCCGGCTCACTATGATTTGGATGGCTGGACAAATGGGGGAAATGCTGAGACGGGGAAGAACCAAATCCAAACACAACATGCCTGAATGGACATGGGGTTGCAATGAGCAGTCAATTGGGCCTCTCACCATCTGAGACACATGCTATAATGTACTTAAAATGTCCTTTGGCAAATGTCCCCAGAGAGCCCTTGCTCCCCTGTGAATCTTCGTGAGCTGACCTTCCGCTAGTTACATTTCTCTCGGCCTTCTGCTGTTGAAACCTCCCACCAGCGTAGCTCAATAAACTTTGCTCACAGCATTCAAGGACTTTTCTTTTTTATTTATTGAGAACTTCATACATGCATGCTATGTTTACATCATTTCTGCCCCTGCTGCCTCTCCTTCCAACTTCTAGCATATTCCCCCCACTCCCTCTCAACTCATGACCCTTTCTCTAATTATTGTCACACACACAAGTACATTTGTATATATAAATATAGTCTTCTGAGTCCCTTTAGTGTTGCACATGTGTGCATGTTTGAGGGTGGCCACTTGGGATTGGATGATTGGGGGGCTCTTTCCTGAAGAAGAGCCACACAGCCATTAATTTCTTGTAACTCTTTATGTAGGGGCAAGGTCTAGTGAGATTTTCCACCCTTCCACACTGACATGTCAGCTAGAGTGGTCATTATGAAGATCTCGTTTAGGTGACCGCATTGTTGAGAATTCAAGGGTGCAGCTTCGCTGGAGCAGACCCAACCATGCTCTCTCCCTTACCTCGCTCCTCCCCATCTTTCTGCTCTCCTTCTGTTTCCTAGCTGTCAGGCACCCTTCTGCGTTCACGCTGATGTTCGCTTTGAAAACCTTTTTTAAATATTTTATTTAACTGTTTTTCATTTTATTTTTCAGAAAGTGAGTTTCCTGTAGCCCAGGCTGGCCTTGTAGCTGAGGCTGGCCTTGAACTCCTGCTTCCCCTGCTTTTATCCCCCAAGTGTCCGACCTACAGGTGTGCACCATCAAGCCCAGCTGAAAAACTAAAACATTTATATATCAAATCCTTCTGGAATCTGTGCAGAATATTTTAATCCTAAGAATAATTTTTATTAAACTTTCTTAATATTTGGTATAAAAACTATTCACTTCTGAACCCTTATCTTGAGTACATTTAGTTTGTCAAATTCCTAATAATTTTTCAGTTGAGTGTCTGAGTTTTTTAAATAAACAGTAACATAACCTTTTATGATTTACTGTTATAAAGCACTGTTTTCCAGCCCCAACTGCTATCATGTTTGTGAGCCAAGCTATGCCTACTTGTGAGAGTTCATCATAGTCGGCTTGTAGGTTGTTGACCTTCCCTGATAAAGAGAGAATGGGGAGGGTCCTTGAACACCCAGCTGAGTATCCAGTCTCTCCTCCTAGCAATTTGTATTACACCCTAATATTAGTCAATTGAACCCCAATCTTACATAACCTTTGAATTCTACTAAGTTATATAGGCTAGGAAAAAAATAGTTGAAGGGGCCTCTGTCTATGTGGCTATGGAGGGAGCCATCATCCATGCTGTCTGAGAACTTTCCAGAGAAGCTGCTCCCACCAGGACCTCCTCAGCCATGGTCTGTACATAGGGCCAACAAACTTCTTGGTTCCCAGGGAAGAACTTCTCACAAAATTCTTGCTGATAATTCTGTTCTCTACTGCCATCATTGTTCTGGTTCTGTTTTGTTACATCTAAATAAACTTTTTTGTGATGGATTTATAATCAGCCCTATTTATGGCTTTCAATCACAAAAGCTGTATTTACAAATGCGTCTGGTACTCATCATGCCCACAGTTACTGACAAACAGGCCAAGACTACAGCTGCAGGCATTGTTATCAATTATGTTAGGATGGGCCGTAAGTATGGTGCTTTCCGTAAGCGACCCTGAAACCTCAAAGGTTTATATCAGTGAAAGTTTATTTTTCATTGAGCCCACAAGCTCATTATGATCATGGGAGGCTCTGATGGCCCTAACACATACCATTGCCAATCACATTTTATTGACCAAATCAAGTCATGTAGTTATACTTTGCTCCAAAGAGGCTTAGAAATTCTGTTCTAAGATTTTCCTAAAAGGAAAAGTACTTGGCAACATGGCATATCCCACATCAATCTAAAGCATACACATCCATATGTATCCCCATAAATATAAGTATGTAGATTTCTTTGTTGTTAGTGACAGGTTCTGAATGTATCTCAGGTTTCTGGAAAGCACAGAAGTTGGCCTAATTGCCCAGACTGACTATGTGAATATTAAATAGACTCTAATCCAATAATGCTCACCTTCCAGAAAGATCAAAACTGATTTAAGGATTGGTTTTTAAAAGTGTATAAATTGCTCCTCTGTTGTAGGATATTATTTTAAGATGTGCTAAACTTGTTTATGCTGTGGAACATTTGTTTTAATGATGCAAAGATGTGTTGCATTCGTTTATGCTGCATTTGTTTAACTCTGTGAAGCTGTGATTCTGTGCCTGTCTAAAATACCTGATGGTCTAATAAAGCGCTGAATGGTCAAAAATGAGGCAGGAGGAGGGATAGGTGGGGCTGGCAGGCAGAGAGGATAAGTAGAAGGAGAAATCTGGGAAGAGACAGAGGAGGAACAAGAGAGATAGATCAAGGAGCAAGAAAGAAAGGGGCCATCAGTCACCCAGCTACACAACCAGCAACAGAGTAAGAAAGAAAAGTTATACAGAAGTAGAGAAAGGCAAAAGCCCAGAGACAAAAGAGAGAAGGGATAATTTAAGAAAACCTAACCAGACAAGCCAAGCTAAGGCCAGGTATTCGTAAGAAGGAACAAGACTCTGTGTGATTTATTTGGGAGCTGGGTGACAGGCCCCCTGAAAGGGCAAAAATAACATCAACACTTCTCCTAAATTAATTAAATTTTTCTATGATTTGCTTTTGATTGATTTCCATATTTAGATTCACAATTGTGTACAGCATGACTAAATTTAATTATCAATTTGAATATCCTTTAAGAAGTCTTTGTTCAGGCAGATCTTACACATTTCAGAAAGTTTGGATAATCTATGCTCTAAGAGAGGTGCTGCCTTATGGCATCGAGTAAGAGACATGGTTACTGCTCAAGGAATATTGAACATTCCTGGGTAATTCAGGGGACCAAGCAGTTCTGGTCCTGCCAAAAGTCAAAGTCTTTCCATGTTAGCGGTCAATTGAATTTCCTACATGTTAGGTGTTAATTAGACTGAGTTGAGGGTCTTTCTGTTGCTGTAAAATCTCTAATCCTGGGTACATCTGTGAAAGTATTTCATTTGAACCAGATACTGAACAAAGATCTTCCCTCACCCGTGTGGGCAGCCGCCATCAAATCCACTGAGGGTTTGAGCAAAGTAGAGGAGCAGATGAAAGCCAATTTATTCACTCCTCTCTCTCTTCTCTCTCCTCCTCCTCCTCCTGCTCTTCTTCCTCCTCCTCTTCCTGCTGCTGCTGCTGCTGTTGCCACTGCCTCCAAATATCAAAACTCCAGGTTCTGGGCCATCAGACCCAGGGATTTGAGCAGACACCATGCTCTCATGCTCTCAGCCTTGGACTAGAAAACCTTGCCAGGAGCGGTCCTGCTTTTCAAGTCTTACTTTCTGACTAAGTGACACCATCCACTTCCTTGGTTCTTCAGCATAATCGACGGAAATCCCACTTAGATGTCTACATATCCAGTTACTTCTGTTTCTCTGGAAAACCCTAGTATATTATATAATCAACTATTTGCCACACATGAAGAAAGCAGTCGTTCAATTTCTCCACGCTAAACAGATCAGAACTTCTATTACGATGGCCTCCTGTGGTTGACATGCCACAGACATGAACTCATAAAGGGTGAGTTCTAGATGAGAATGGTATCCAGAAACCAGTGCAGTTGTCTGTGATGAAAAAGAAAGCACACCCATGTGGTTCTGTATCTCTGTCTTCTGCCTTTCTGTAATGAGAACTTATGAAGTCACTGTTGATATAGACTAACTTTTGTATCATTCATATAAACACAAAACAATTCTGCCCACAACGTTACAGTGTTTCATGGCTGTGCTTCCTGTAACCTGTGAATGAGCAAGCACTCGAGTCTCCTGGCCAAGGGCTCAGGCTGCCACCTTTTCCCAAACATATTAAAATAAAGCAGCTGCCCTTCTTTACCGTGAGAGGTATGTGGACTGGTGTGGGTTATTCTTGTGTGCCTGTGACCACAGCATTGGACAAAACCAATTTAAGGGAGGAGAGATTTGCTTGGGCTCCTGCCTTTCAAGGAGTTTTAGGCAGGATAGCAGAAGTGTGTGAAAGAAGTTCGTCTCATCCCAGCAGACCAAGAAGTGCAGAGCAACAGTGGTAGGACCGTGACCTTCAAAGGCCCTAATGACTTCCTGCTGCCAGCGAGGCCCCAACTCCTAAATGTTCCATAGCCTTCAAAAATCGTGTTGCCAGCTGAGACATAAGAGTGTAAAATAGCCTGTGGGGATCATTTGAGATTCAAACCATAACATATAATGACCTGAACCCATGCATGGTTTAAGCTGGGTAATTTATGGTTATGATTTCAAATTACTGTCTAGGTTCTGGCATCTATAGTTGGGTCTCCTCGTTGGATTTACAAGTAGTCAAAATACATACTAAGTTAAGAGAATTAATGTTTAAAAACCATTTGATTTTAGCTGTGCATCATGGCACATACCTCTAATTCCAGCAAGAGGGTCAGAAGTCCAAGGTCATCCTTGGCTACGTAGTGAATTTGAGACAAGCCTGGCCTATTCAAGACCCTATCTGTAGAAAAACAGAAAGCAAAAAAACTTCAGGAAAGCCTGCTATTATTTTGCTAAATGGAGTTATTATCAACAGCCTTCTAAGCATTTGTATTTATAGCCATAGATGCTTCCTGCTCTCAGTCTTGCTTGAAGAAGCTTTTTTGTGTAGTGAGCAGTGGTCTGAGCAGAGACTCCTCACAGGCCAAAGCGCTAAGAATAGTGATTGTGAGTACTTAGCACTAAGTGGGACGCTTAAATCAACACCTTCCTCCAAGATCAAAGGGCTAGCATGCTTGGCTCCCCCGAACACGTGCGAGTGTCAGCGTTCGTGTGTGAGTGTGGGTGTGGTGTGTGTGTAGAGACTAGAAGACAATCTCAGGTGTTGTTCCTCAGGTACTGTCCACTGTTTTGTGACAGGACCTCTGGCTTGCGTAGAGCTCATCTAGAAGGCCAGGGCGACAGGCCGCCATTCTCCAAAGGTCGTCCTGTCTCTGCCTCCCAAGCCCTGGGATTACAAGCAAATACCACTGGATCACATTTTAAAAACTGATAATAACAATTTAAGCCCTTATGCTTGTAAGGTGAGCATCGCCCCAGCTTCTACAGGGTGTTTATAAATAACCCCTGAATTCATTCCGTAACAATTATCAGCCTAAGGATCATTTGCATTCAAATGTAATTTCTAATTCACCGTATCTTAGCTAAAGCACAGGAAAAGAACAATGCTCTGTTCCTCGTTGGGCCTATAATAACCAATGTGAGAGGGAAAGCAGAACACCCATGACCTCACCACATGCACCCAGGAGCGAGCTGTGCCAGCTAAGCACCTGTCACCTCGGCAGATCCCCAGCCTCATCGGAAATCACTGCAGGGTCACACCTCGTTCTATTTCATTACTGTTTCAGATAATAACTCAGCCAGGCTTTTCTATCAGCATCTTTTTAAGACATAACCAAGGAAGTTCCCTGGGTTAGGATGTTTCTAGGGGAACTGATCTATCTCTTCCTACCTCATCGGGTTCCAGATACAAGCTGCCGGCTTGCTGTGGATGTCATCTGGGGTAACTCTCCTCTGGGTTTGCCATTCGGCCGTTTTTGTTTGGAGATTTGTTTCTGTCTTCCTTTTAGTTTTGTGCATGTTTAAAACCAAAACTACTCCCAGGAAATGCAAATTGGGCATCCCACCCCTCCCCCAGTATGGCCTGTCTCGTGAACTGCAGGCATTTGCACACTTCACTGGTTTTAAATTCCCTGTTTCCTGGGGCAACTCTCCTTGGAAATTAAAATTGTTTTGAGATCAGTTTGGTTTGGGGAAAATGAGATACCAGAATTGAAAACATAGAAATAGGAAAGAATTTAACATTTTTCTTTTTTAAAAAAATTGTTTATTTATTATGTATACAATATTCTGTCTGTGTGTGTATGCCTGCTGGCCAGAAGAGAGCACCAGACCTCATTACAGATGGTTGTGAGCCACCATGTGGTTGCTGGGAATTGAACTCAGGACCCCCGGAAGAGCAGGCAATGCTCTTAACCTCTGAGCCATCTCTCCAGCCCCTTAACATTTTTCTTTATTTACTCATTCTCTGCAGCTTACTTGTGTTACTAACACAGCTTATCTTGTTNGTGTGTGTGTGTGTGTGTGTGTGTGTGTGCAATTTAAGCTTCTGAAATCTTGTGACCAGTAAGTCTGCCAGTGAAGAAGACAGCAGGCAACAACTCACAGCCAACTCTACCAGCCAGGAAACCTCAGTCCACTGTGCTGTCCAGAAGAAAGGTAATTACTGGCTTTGGTTAATTGCTTCCCTGGCCCTGCAGTATTTTCTTAACACAGATGGCAAGAAGAAGAACAACCCTTCCAAAATGCACTTGGAACAAAACACAGATGTGTTGCTTTCTGGGGCCTTGGTGAATGGTTGGATCCTTAGCCAGGTGCTGGCTGAGTGGGCTTCACAGAGATAAAAATGGTGGCTGTGAGGATAAATACATTAATTGGTCTTTCTTCTGTTTCCAAAAGCCCAAACCTTTCTGAGTGAAATCTTTTAACGTTGAGCTTAGGCATCCTCTCTTACAGAAAACTTTCTGTAATGCTCTCTGTCCTCAACCTTGCACACACAACCAGGCCAGCGTTCCCCCTGCTCTGTGAGCTCACACACTCACACCCATCCCTTATGACTTAGCCTCACAGGCTTGGCAGACGCTTGGCACACAAGAGGCACTTAATAAATGATCTCAGAATAACTGTAATACATGAAAGCTTCAGAACACAGATGCAAGAGAACACCAAAAAAAGTGAATCTGCACACTTAAATAATGAGGATCTATTTCTTGAAATGTATACACATAAGCAGAAAAAGAGCTGGCAAACAATAAAGGAGAAATAATGACCTATCCCACAGGCTGCATGTAATCCTCCACAGCTTCCAAATTGCTAAAAAGTAATTAGCCTAAACATTGCTCTCCAGAGCACTGCTAAAGATGTGGGGCCCATCTGCTTTCCCTGGTAGAGAGCAGTGGCCCACGTTCTCATCGCAAGCAATATAACCAGAAGGCCTTAAATCTTAGACTAATTACTACATTAGTCGCTGGGCTCTGCCTTCATACTCTGTGAGGTTAGACAGAGAATGGGTGAGGTTGCAGTCAAATAAAACCTAGACAAGTTCCTTTAAGATATTAATTGGCAGACCTAATTAATAGTCTATTACATAGTAATTATGGTAATTAGGTAGTGCTGATAAACAATTCATATCATAATTAGCCCAGGCAAATTACATTTCCCCTCAAATGCATCTCGAAATATCTGTGTCTACCATGCCCCTAATGCCATAGTCTGCTTTTTTTTTTTTATTATTGTTGTTCTTGCTCTTTTTGGTTGAGTTCAGGTTAAAGGGATTATATTTGCGTATGTTTAATTTTGGGTTTTCTTTTTTTGAGACAGGGTCTCTCTTTGTAGCCGAGGCTCCCCTCCCAGTGCTGGATTACAGGTGTGTGCAGGTGTTGTATGTGCATCCGAACCTACCATATATGCAGGAAAGCACAAGACGGGAGTCCCTGTGCATATTATTTTGAACATTGCTTCACCTCTGCCTCGGTCACAGTTCCAGGAGACTTTTGAAGCTTTGTCCCTTTTCAATCTTTTTCTTTCCTTCTTCTCCAAAGAAGGATTCAAGGTAGAGGATTTTGTTTTACACAAAAAATTTCAAATTATGAATTTAGCATTAAGTAAAATGAATGCTTCTTTTAAACAAAGAAAGTCTCAACACACTCAAAACATAATACTCTAATACAATATAGATAATATAAAAATAAACGTTGGCCCCTGGGTGCTGCTATTGAAAGGGGGATTGCCCAGGGCCCTCTGCACTTTCTCTCCTAACCCAAGTCCAAGGCAACCTCTGAGCTACGGCCTTGTACCCTATCTGAGCCTTCACTAATCAGCTAAATGCTCATCTTGTAGAAGCCCCAGGTATGTTCACGCTATAGAATGGTCTTCTCTGTAGTCAGAGACCCCTTCAAAAGCCTATAAAAGCAAGGCATCTCCTTTATTGTGTGAGTTGTTACTGGATCTCCTATCCCGGAATCCCCTACAGTGGGTGGCTGTTGTTATTAAAAGCTATTTCTCCTATTAAAAAAAATCCACTCCAGTGCTTCTCCCTATTGAACCCCAAAAGGAATCCTTATCATATAAAACAATAAATCACAAACTCTGCGAATAAGCAAAATGTTGATGCTCACACTTCCGCAACCCTCCTCCCCAGGCTGCAGTCTCTCAGCCACATGCCAAACCTGGTTTCTCCTTCATCATCCGCAAGCAGCTACTGCTGGATGCCATGATCCTTCATGTTCTGCCTCAGATGTCCATCTTCCAGCTAGACCTCAGTGAGCAGCAGGATTACCCACACGAGGGAAACTAGTCATTCTTTCATTTCGTGTAGGAGTGACCACAAACCACACGGAGATGTCTTTCTGCTGTGTCCCTTCCATGAGGCTCACACGTGTGACTGTCATCTTAACTCTAACATCCAAATGAGAAAGAGAATGGGACACCGCTGAGCACGGACAAGCAAGGGCCTTCAATTCTCTGCTTTTACTTTTGCAAACCTCACAAAGGTCCCTCTGGCATCTTGGAAACTAGCCCTGTGAGAGGCCCTGAAACTCGTTTCATCAGCTTGATGGTAAATATCCCAGCCACACCTACTCAGTCTTCTGCCAGAGCCAAAACCCAAGCTATCGGATTCAGCAAGGCCATGGCACGGTATTTACACGCCATGGAGGATAACCCCCTGTCAAGGGAAATGGGAAGGATGAACTTATTCACACGTCCACTGCTTTAGAAGGTTGGTATGAAGAAGGATGGGGAAGTTATTAGGATTCTGAGGAAAAGTTGGCATTTGGAATTCTAGCAAGTGGATTCCAGATCACTAGGTTCCTTGTAACTATTATTGTATTTTATCCTTACTGCGTCCTTAGGGCAACCAGAGACAGCCAAGCTCCCGTGTGTTCCTTATCCTTGGAACAGCGTCTTCACCATCAGGGTCATAATAAAATCAAACATTTTGTTTTGACCATACACACTTAAATTAAAAAGAGTGATGGCTCTTTTGGCCCAGGTTCTACAAAATTCATGTTGGCATGATCTTACACAAAGAGAAAAAGGGGGAAGCTGTCTCCTAGATGACTGATGTCCCTGTAAACACAGGTCTGTCTGAGAATTCAGCCATCTGGGCACGGTCCACACTTTTCAGAGGCATGGACCTTCACCCAGACTCAGTCAAATGCCAATCTCCATGTCATAATCAATCATCAGACATTTTCACACAATCCAAGCGGTAGTCAGGTTGTCCTGTATGTTTGCTTGTCTTATTCTTTTAACTGACACTCATCATGTTCTTCCAAGAAAACTTGAAGTCATCATTTAATCTGTAGCAGACCTGTAAAGACCTCCGACATTCTGGAAAATTATGATTTGTAAATGGGCAGTATGAAGGGGTGCTTCAAACCTTCGGAAAGTTGAAGTCTTTAAAGAGGGAGTGTTTAATCAGCTTCTAAAGCAAAACTCCATCGTGGAAGTTCTGGGAACTCCAGTGTCTCATGATTTTTTCAGATGCACGAATTTCCTTATCAGGGACCTCTGAAGGTCTCCCAGTGAATCACCAAGCCACTGTTGGGTGGGAAGGCACCTAACCCAGGAATTCAGGCTACCGAATCCATGCTACTTGGGTAGGGGGAGACCAGAAAATACTTCACCACCTACCTTAGGGGCTCTCCAGTATGTGGTCCTCACCTTAGGAAGCTGTTCATTCCAAAGTCACTGCTGTGCTGTTGTGAGGATCACAAGATCGAGACCTTTTCAGTCTCAGCAAGAAATACAAGTGCAGAACTCAGGTGGGTTTTTCTCCTTAGCAAACCAGCTCAGTTATACTTATTTTTTTTAAATAATCATTGGATACAGTCATTGCATATGGTACTGTGTAGTACATATGGACATTGTCACACAAGGACATGCCAGAATCAAGTCTATTCTCCCACATTCCCCTCCCTCTCCCCGTTTTCTCTCCTAGGCAGTTTCAGTTCTCTTCTGATGTCATGTCATATATACATACATGATTTTATAGATCAACATAAGATCTAGGAACCACATAAGAGCGAGAACATGGTATACATCTTTGCAAAACTGCCTTCACTTGCTTGATTGACTTACCTCTGGTGGCACCCATGTTTTTATACAGGGCATAGCTTTGTTCTTTATGGCTGAAAGAAAAGACACTGTGTATGTGTGACACATATTCATTTCTCTATCCGCCCATGCTGATGTGTAAGCATCTCTAACACATGTTGATTTGAAGTCCTGTGGGTAAATGCTTGGGTACAGTGTAGCTGCTCACACGGTAGACCTATTTTTAGTTTCGCAAAGAATGCCCCTCCTGACATCCATCGTGGCCGCACTGGTTTATACTCCAACTGACCATGTGTAAAAGTTCCCTTCCGCTCGGGCTGGGACATGGCTTGGCGTGCAACGCGCTGGCTGTACAAGGACGAGGGCCTGGATTTGCACCCCAGGACCCACGTAAAAAGTCAAAGACAAGAGGATAGAAGGGGCTTACTGCTTAGTCAGGCTAGCCTGATAGTGAGCCCCATGTTCAAAGAAAGATCTTATCTCAAAGAATAAGGCGAAAAGCAATAAGGGAAGACATTTGACGTCATCTTATGACCCACCCATGCACACACACACACACACACGCACACACACACACACACATCTTTTAACCGTGTGTGTACTCTTGCACAAAGTCAAGATGCTCCCTGGGACTCCCAGTAGCAGGCAGGATCTTGACGTCTCATTCTACAAATGAGTTGATTGGTGCTATGCTAAGTAATGTATTCCTTCACGGTGACTAGAAATCTGGGAGCCCGATTGCCTCCCGTGGATAAGCCTGTGTGAGAACTAAAAGCCATCCCCATCTCTAAGGCCAACAGGAGAAGAGAGAAAAAAGCAACTTGTGTGGAAAGTTTTAAATTAAACCAAAGAAAGGGAAGCGTTGAAGACTGTAGGTGGAGAGACTGTCCGTGGGTTAATCTGTGCCCCGCCTTTATCTCTGTCCCCTGCAGGAGAACAAAGAGATTCCAGCCAAGTGTGAGCAGAAGAGAAAAGAGAAGTCACTGTCAGACATGGCAACTTGGTTCTAAACAACAGAAAACAAGAACGAACCAGATTGAAAAATAAGTACACGTCATAAAGACACCCAGAGGCAGCCTGGCCTGTAAGGGTTGGTAGAGTTACAGATCAAAGCTATGCTCTTTAATAACTAAGGTATGGAAGCGGGCTAGAGGCCTCAACTGACGAATGGGAAAAGAAAATGAAGTGCATACACACAAAGGAAATTTTATTCAGCTATTAAAAAAAAGACAATGAAATTATGACTTTGCAGGAAAATGGACAGAACCAGAGATCACTGGATTAAGTGAAGTAAGACAGACTTGGAAAGACAAATGATCTGTTTCCTCTAGTATGCAGAATCTAGGTTTAAATGGGAGAAGCAGAAAGGGAGCTATGGCAGGGAACCATGAGACCTAACAGGTAGGGCGGAAAACATGTGAGATTAATGAATATAAGACAAAGAAGCAGGGGACAATTTGTTCTTCTCCTCACTGAGGGTGCAAGCTCAGACACACATGGGATGGGGAGGGAGAGGCACACACACAGTCGGTGGGGAGGGAGAGGCACACAGACATACACACACAGTCTCGGGAGGGAGAGGCACACACACACAGTGGGGAGGGAGACGCACACAGACACACACACACAGTCGGGAGGGAGAGGTACACACACACACACAGTGGGGAGGGAGAGGCACACACAGTGGCGAGGGAGAGGCACACACACACAGTGGGGAGGGAGAGGCACACAGACACACACAGAGAGGGAGTAGGGAGGGAGAAGCACACCTGTGCACACACACACAGACAGACTGGGTCCCCCATATTAAAGGCAGGAACTCTTTCCTCTTCCCATGATTCTCTGCAATGTCCCAAGATCAGGCTGGATTTCTGTAATCTGATCCCAGTATGTGATGATAGGGTTATATGGGCTAGATCCAAACAGCTGCCTAGGAATCTCAGCCCCTGCAACCTTGTTTTCACCAGGACAGCTGGATTGCCATGTTGTGTTTAGGGAAAGGCTGTGTTTATATTCAACATCTCCTAGGCCACTGCCAACTTTCTCTAAGAAAGCTCTTCCATGATGCGGTGTCTGAAAGGCATGGAGGAGGTCAAAACCTGTCTTGAATTGCTGAAAGAAGCCAAGCCGCATGCAAGCTGCCACAACCCATGGTCTGGGCAGCTGGTGACCTGAAGGGGCAGCCCTGCTTGCTCCTGTGGGGTTCCACAAGGGGAGAAACATCTTAACTTCTGCGGGTCTCTTCTGTTCATCTCTGTAGCACAAAATCAGGAGGGAAGAGGATCCCTCCCTCCAGGAACAGTTGGCTCCTAAGGGCCCCCACCAGGAAGAATTAGTGCAAAGCAGGAAATTTAAAATAATCGCCTTTCAAAGAGCAAAGGGGACCTGAGGAAGGAACCGGAAGCGAAGAACAAGCAGGGCTGCTGATTCCAGAATCTTCATTGAGCCCATGAGTCAGCGCAGCCTGTGACTTCAAGGATAGGAATCTAACTTGACTAATCGTCCAGTAGAAATTTTTACTCCTTGTTCTGAATATTTGAAGTCCAATAAACAAACATGTGTCACGAACATAGTTATCTACAAGAGGCACTTGCTGTGTTCCCTGTGTAACTAGGAAACACTCTAAAGCGCCACCCCCCCTTGCATACACACGAGCGCAGATACAGACACCATGTCACAGAACTGCCCCCACACAAGGAAAATGAAATTGCTGTGTGATGAGCATAAACTCGTGGGTGTTTCCAAGCATTGGGAATCAAGCCAGGTGTAACTGATAAGGGGAGGGAGGCCCAATGGTCCCTCGGCCTGGCCCCATCCTGATTCCGCTGAAATCCTTATTTGGTAATGCCTTTACCTGAGGGCCAAGCCTGTTCACGCGGGACCACAGCTGGGGAAGCATCGCTTCTGACGTCCCTTCCCAAAGAGATGAATGGAATTCCAGGAAGCTGGAGTCATCTTGGCTTGGGACCGGTGGCATGAAGACCAGACATCAGAGAGACAGGAGCATCAGGCCTGCTCATTGAAATGTGTATACCCACAGAAATGTAACCCCACACCTCGGTTTCGGGAGCCGAAAAATGAAAGGAACGTTTAGGGAGAAAAAATGAGGAATAAAATAATAGGCAGAGCGTAATTTATTGCTCTACGGGTCGGTTCTGTAAATAAATGTAAGCTCCTGGAGCCAGACAGTTCAGCATATTCTCTAACCAGTCACGTTAAGAAACACGAGTGGGCACAAAACTGTTTTTCAAGACACAATTTCATTTTTGCCCAGCGGGAGCTGGGCACGAATTTGGTTCTTTAAAATGCCACTAGAAACTCTCCGCTGGGATCCCCTAAATCAGAATACATATGCCGCCCCCAAGCGGCCATCTGAGGAAGCACAGTAGAACTGGGGAAGAACTCTCGACTTGGACCGCTGGAAGGCTACTTCGGTGCACGGTCCTGCTGCTGGCCCTGGTACACCGCACTTGCCATCCTTAGTGGGTCAGGCGGAAGGCAGGCGTGCTGGGCAGGAGCGGAGCGCGAAGCACAGATGGCGCGGAATCCCCCACCCCACCAGGATTTACCCAAGAGGCAGTTTCCTTATTGAAGGGGTCGGACACATAACCCTTTTCACTTTTATTTTTAAACCAGATATTTTCAATCTCCAAGTGTCTCCGTCATTGAGGCATTCAAAGAGACGAGACGAGTTTTAGTGAAAACCCCTTTAAAGGGTCTTAGGTGGTCCCCAAAGGAGCGTTGTGTATGGAACCCTCAACACGAAGCGCCTCCAGCCCCCGTGGCGCAAGAGCCTAAGCACTGAGCCCGAGTAAGCCAAGGGCCAAGGCTGCGTGGGTGAAGACCTATTTTTCTGAGAAGTTCCAGGGCTCCTGTGCCGATCAGCGTCTCCCCCCTCCCCTTCACTTTTAGCCCGTGAGCTGCACGCCAGGCGTTGGGGGTGAGGGGCAGGCGGAGAGAGGAACCCGTGTCGTAGTCAGTCCCCNTCTCCGGGCGCACCGGCTGCCCCAGCGTTTCCACCAGACTCGGTGTCCTTGTCCTTCACTGCACTTTTGCCACCACTCCCCGCCGCTGCGCCCCAGTGCACACAGGTAAGACACCTACCGCCGCCGCTGAGCACCTGACCAGCCACCTCAGGCCCCTAGGATGCAGACTGCCGGTCGAACGAGCGACTCCCCTCGAGCGTCTACTTTTTCTACTTTTCCCGGTCTCTTTGCCCTAACTGTCCCTCAAGAACTTTCTGGAGCTGGTTCTCTCCAGCCTTAGGGCTCACAAACAATTACTCCAGGACACCCCAAGATTTTCTCACCGGGTAGGCTTTAGGCTGCCTCTGACCTTTGCCGTCCATGTCCCCAAATACATTCTGTAGTCTTGTCTAAAGGACTGCAAGGAAAAACCCCAAAATCACTTTATGCCCCTCATTATGGAACACCACAATCCCGTCTCTGGCGCTCTTAGTTTTTACTGGTGCCCTCTGGAAAGTAAATCTGTTTGCCTTTCTTTTCAGCACATATGTAACCAAAGACAAGCGCACACACACACACACACACACACACACACACACAACCTTGTGTCCTGGTCTCTGATTCTAATGTCCTGTGCTTCTTGCTACAGGCTTCGTGCTGGGCACAGGGGCTCTACCATGGAGCTGGTCCGGGGACTAGGTGTCCTGTTCCTGTTGCATGTGTGTTGCAGCAATCGCATTCCAGGTGAGTCTTTGATCTCTCTCTCTCTCTCTCTCTCTCTCTCTCTCTCT
>LOEQ01001426.1:210615-223638 GCA_001685075.1 Bramus lutescens
GTTTAGGGGAACATCCTGACAGCTGGACACAACACTGGAGACCTGCCTCTCCCAGCTCCATTAGATATTTCAAATCAGATTCTTGCAGGCAGACTTGGATAACTAGAAGCTAGTCTTTTGAACAGAGCCGGAGTCTCCACAGTGACCAAATCTGAACCACCCATCTGGATTATGGCATAAGCAATGATCTTAAAGGAGTTTATGGATTCTGGTGTTATGCTGTGAGGAGAAAAGATGAATATGACAGTAGGCTTAAGCTGACTGCTTTTAGAAATTAATCCTTTTGTTAGAGAAAATTATTCACCGAGAATTAGTAGAAACTGGTGCAAAGGTTGCATTAAGACTTGAAAAGTTGCCTGTTTTATCTGCAATGATTGGAGGCCTAAGAGATTAGCATCTGTTAAAGTTCCAGGGTGATAAAAAAGAACCCAGCTATTCTGCAGCTGTGTAATAGTCTGCCTCTGGGGCTTGTTGCCAGCACTATCACTTTGTTGAGGAGATATATTAATGCGGAAGGCACAGGTCATAAAAGTGACTTCACCATGGATCAGAAAGAAACCAGGGATGTCCCATTGCCCTTTACTCTCATGTACAGGGTGACACACGTGTGCCATGGGTCAGAAGAGTCAACCCCATGGTAGCAATCCTAGCACAGCAATGTTTTTCTGTGTTGGACAGATCTCTCTCTGTCCAACATCTATCTGAGGTGTGAGTTACAGGGGACAAAGCCGGCTGAGAGCTAGCAGAGCTGGGAGCCTGAACCAGGAGTCCCTGTCCTCTGGCAGACACTTGTGATTGTTGTCATGGTGTCTGAGCAGATAGTAAACAAACATAGTCTCCTCTTGTGAAAGTGTGTACAAGAACACCAGATACCAGAGGATAAACAAGCCCACTAACCTCATGGCTGAGGCAGAGACAAAGCCCCATCAAACTGCCTTTAAACACCTGGTCCAGGGCTTTCCTGACTGACAGGAATGACATAGACTAGCTGCCTAAGACACTAGCTGCCTAAGACTCTGATGCTCTCAGACATCAGTACCTGGAAACACTTGAGACAGTAAGGGGGAACTTGCTTGAGATGCGCAGAGGAGAAACCCTGATGGGTGAGCGGAAGAGGACCTGCCATGTGAGCAGGCTTGGCTGTACTGATGATACACGGCATGCCTTCACCCCAGACCTGTACATGTGATGACCTGGGATGAACTCCTGGGACACTGGCCCAAGATTTGTGCTGCTTTTCCTCCTGTATAATGGACCCTCTGTGCCCTTTGTCCAGGGAGAGCTCTTATGGGTCACAAGGTCATTGGGTGCCAAATGACCCCATTTCTCCCCACAGCCAGCGACTCTGCTGATGATGGCTGGTCCCCCTGGTCTGAGTGGACTTCCTGCTCTGCAACATGTGGCAATGGAATCCAGCAACGCGGTCGCTCCTGTGACAGCCTCAACAACAGATGTGAGGGCTCTTCAGTACAGACAAGGACCTGCCACATCCAGGAGTGTGACAAGAGATGTAAGTGTCATGGCCACTAAGGGGTGACAATCTCACTTCTCAATGCTGTCCCCACCAAGAGGAGCTCCGTAGTGAGGAGCCTGAGGGCACAGGTTCTGGGCTTGGCATCTGAGTCTCCATTGCACTCCTAACCTCCGCACTCTTGAGCATGGCCTTCTCTCGCTGAGGCCCCTCCTCATCTATAACATGGGAATGATAACCATTCTTGATAAAGTTTTATTAGGCATTTTCTCTAGATAATACACATGAAACAATTTGAATAAACCTTGGCTCTTGACCAGCAACCTATAAATGTTCGGCAATTAATATCAACTCACACAGACAGCTAAATACTATCTCTCCTGTATATTGGCATGTGGCAATGGTTTCTACTATTCATTAGTTTAAGTGACCACTTGTTAGAATTATTGGTGTCTGAGACTTCCTTTATGGCCCCCTCCAAAGCAGCACCATTTGTGACCATCCAATTTACCTTTCAGTTAAACAGGATGGTGGCTGGAGTCACTGGTCCCCATGGTCGTCTTGTTCTGTGACCTGTGGGGATGGTGTGATCACAAGGATCCGGCTCTGTAACTCTCCCAGCCCCCAGATGAATGGGAAGCCCTGTGAAGGTGAAGCTCGGGAGACCAAAGCCTGCAAGAAAGATGCCTGCCCAAGTAAGTGTGGGCCTGACCCCGGGACACATGGGAGGCAGCTCTACCCAGCTGGTTGCCTCCTCTCTGTGGCCTCCAGTTCAGTGGACCATGGAGCATGGGGGCTCACTCACTAGAGAAACAAACAGAAACAAAGTCCTGCATGTTCAGCAACTTCTTTTAATGAAAAACAGAAAGAAAACCATTCCAACCATCCCCAGTTCCCAAACATTCTCCCCATGGCCAGGTTAGAAGGCATTTCCAACAGGCTCCAGACAGGCTTCTGGGACAGCAAAAGCACCTGAAAACTGAATTTTTACATGTGGCTTATTTTCTTACAGTCAATGGAGGCTGGGGTCCCTGGTCACCATGGGACATCTGCTCTGTCACCTGTGGAGGAGGGGTGCAGAAACGAAGCCGGCTCTGTAACAACCCCACACCCCAGTTTGGAGGCAAAGACTGCATTGGTGATGTCACTGAAAATCAAGTTTGCAACAAGCAGGACTGTCCAATTGGTGAGCTGTGAAGCCAGGAACAAAACCACCCTGGGAGCTTTCTGATCTATGAATGCCATAGTCAGCACTCACTAAGGGGAGGGAGGTTGTCCATTTTTCATTGGTCCTGGTGGTCTGATTACTCTAAGATGCATGGGGACCATTACCAGGAACAGAGACCCTACGATGTCTTCTTCTGTATCATTTCTAAGTAGCACATGATGGTAACAGCAACTAGATGCAACCATTTACCTATCTCTTACCTTCATCTCAGATGGATGCCTGTCCAACCCCTGCTTCGCTGGTGCCAAGTGTACCAGTTATCCTGATGGCAGCTGGAAATGTGGTGCATGTCCTCCTGGATACAGCGGAAATGGCATCCAGTGCAAAGATGTCGATGAGGTAAGAAACCAATCAGAATGGAGAAAGCGGCTAACCTGGCCCAGGGCCCTTCCTTAAGACAGCATTTTCCAAGTGCTAAGCAAACTCTCATTTCATCCACAGTGCACAGAAGTGCCTGATGCCTGCTTCAATCACAATGGAGAACATCGGTGTAAGAACACAGACCCTGGTTACAACTGTCTGCCCTGCCCACCACGATTCACTGGCACCCAGCCCTTTGGCAGAGGGGTCGAACATGCCATGGCCAACAAGCAGGTAGAGTGGAGGAGCAGGACAGAGTAGAAGAGGGCTGTAGACCAAACCACTGACAACCAGAGGGCATGGAATGCACAGTCTCAGATATAAGACTGGGCGGCCAACATATTTCAAAATGCTGTGCTGAGAGAAGCTGTCTGTGTATGATGGGCTTACACATGCCATGTTTTACAAGCTCGGCAGTTCAATGTCAAACAGCCTTTTCTGGTAGCCTGGATATACTCAGAATGGAGAGGGACAGAGGAACCTCCTTTCTCCTAATAAGGCTTCTGTCTGCTTCAGAAGGGGGGGGGATCTAGGCTCTATGGTGTCTTGGGACTTTTGAGCATTCTGTGGTAGCCTGGGGATACTGTACCCTCAGGTGTGCAAGCCACGAAACCCCTGCACGGATGGGACACACGACTGCAACAAGAATGCCAAGTGCAACTACCTGGGCCACTACAGTGACCCCATGTATCGCTGTGAATGCAAGCCTGGCTACGCGGGCAATGGCATCATCTGTGGAGAGGACACAGACCTCGACGGCTGGCCTAATGAGAACCTGGTGTGCGTGGCCAACGCAACTTACCACTGCAAAAAGGTACAGCCAGCCTCCCTCATGGGCTTCCCTCTCAGGAGTGTGCAAAGGAATTTTGAGTGTTGAAGAACTGAAAACGAAACAAAGATTAAGCCTCCCAGGAGCAGAAGGGCATTAACTCTCATTATCATGGAGTCATTTGGTGCCAAGATCTCCAATGGGACAGGCTCTTTTGACATCTGTATCCCAGAGTCAATTGCTTTGTTCAAGAAGGCTGCTCTGCTGGTGCCTTGCAGAGTGTGCATGCCTTATGGCCACAACGTGTATGAACTCCACAAGAGTAACCTCCCAAAATACCTCTCGTGGCTTCACCTTGCCCTAAAAGCATGCCTGCGCCTGAGCATTCTATTAGGATACCCCAGTGTGGCCCTTCATGTATAGACCAAGCGAGGGAATGCTAACTGTAGCTGTTGTGTACCTTCTTTTTTTCCCCTTAGGACAACTGCCCCAACCTTCCCAACTCAGGGCAAGAAGACTATGACAGAGATGGAATCGGTGATGCCTGTGATGACGACGATGACAATGACAAAATCCTGGATGACAGGGTAGGGACAAGATGCTCTCTAGTCCTCCTTCATCCTCGTGGTACAATGACAACCCAAAACACTAGGATCTGAGGGCCTTGCAGAGCGATAGCAAAAAACATATACCAAACTGATGTGTTAGATAATTAGAAACTTGCCACTATGTCTCCATAGTCTTTGGACACAGGTGTTGCTTAAAGAATGGTTAAAGAGTTTTGGTTTTCATCTCAGCCTCCCCCAGTTTGAGAAATTGCAGCGAATACACATAGCATTCTGCTCCCAAGATTCAATTCAGATATAATGTCTGTCTGAGTGTATTTTTATGATGATAGCTGAGATGATGAAGTTATAACTTGTATCTCTCTTCATTGTCACCAAAAAGAATCTAGTTTTCATCCATCGTGTCTTCCCATGTTGGTATTTTACCTGCGCTGAATACTGTTAGTGTATTCACCAAGTACAAGATAACCACTGCAAATCCTTAGGGGTTTATAATTCTGTATATGGGGGTTGAAGGCATCGGCTGGTTCCCTAGGCAATCTCAAAGAGTGTCCATTTCTCCTCTTTGCAGGACAACTGTCCATTCCATTACAACCCAGCCCAGTATGACTATGACAGAGATGACGTGGGAGACCGCTGTGACAACTGCCCCTACAACCACAACCCTGACCAGGCAGACACAGACAACATGGGAGAGGGAGATGCCTGTGCTGTGGACATCGATGGAGATGGTAAGGCTCTCCCTGGCTTGACGGCCTGAAGAGACAGTGACACACACGGCTTACTTAGTATCCGTTAATGGGTGATTTAGTCTAAATATATGGGGCTGCGGGACTCAGCTCCTATCTACACTCCCTCCATAGGCATCCTCAATGAACGAGACAACTGCCAGTATGTTTACAATGTGGACCAGAGGGACACTGACATGGATGGAGTTGGAGATCAGTGTGACAACTGCCCCCTGGAACATAATCCAGACCAGGTAGGTGAACTCCCCTCAGAATCACTCTGCGAGGTGTTGTGTCTTCCTTTCTATGCTTTTAAGGCAGAGAGCTCAACAGACTTCAAGCTCTACCACTACTGGGGTTCCCAGGATCCCCAGAGCCATTTGCAATGCACTATAAAGAGTTTGCCTGATATGAGCCCTTGGCAAACTCTCCCAGAGATTAGTGTAGAAATCCTGTGGCCTTGGTCTTGTTTGCTGCTGCCGTTAAGATAAATTACACACAGAACTGAGACTGGCAGTTACACTCATATCCAACGCATGTAAAACAGGAAGGCGGTAGCCAGAAGTGAAAAAAGCACCTGTGTCATGGCCAGAAACAGAGTCTGGTAGGAAATCAGGAAGCTGAACTACTTCTCAGAGCTGGAGAAAGCCTGATTTCTCCCATTCTCCCAATGAACCCAGCCTTGGGGCTCCTCCTGGTGCAAGCTGTGGGTGTTCCCAATGGTGCAAATGTGTGTGTCAGCACACGGGTTCCCAATGGTATAGATGCGTGTCAGCAAACAGGTTTCCAGGGCCAGAGTTGTCCTTTTGTGTCGTTGTGCATCGTTTCTAGGAAAAAAGCATAGTGAGCTTTCTTTTTCTTAAAATGATGGTCTGAGAGGTTTAGCAATCAGAAACTCAAACAGAAATTTTTTTAAGGATTAGAGAAATGAGAACTCAAGTTCCTCCTAATTATGAAGTTGTATCATTCTAAAAGCAAAATGACTTCAAGCCATCATCATAGGAAACTCTGATTGCCCTGTACTCTCTGCTGAGATCACCTGTTTGTGTTTGGGCCTACCAGATTATTAAACATCTTAACCTCACTGAATGAGTTTTTGATTCCTCAGATTAGGGTAAATTTTATAAGCAAATTTAAGCATCATACAAAAATCTCAAAAGCAAGAAAACATCCAGTTTTTATACAAACAGTCCCTAAGCACCTCACACATATTGAATGCTAAGCATTCTGGGAAAATCTGTTTTGAAAAAATTTTAGAGTTTGACTTTATCTGAGCCAACAGATTAAATCTTTTGGAAGAGATGTAGAAACCCAAATGCCTCAAAAATAAAAAAGCAATTAATATCTCATACATATTAAGCAGTCTGCACAGACTGCTGTCATCATTCAAAGCCTAGAGTAGAAGTTGACCTATCAATAATTTGCTGTTAATGTCAATGGGAAATTACAAAATGTACATCAGAGGATTTCAGTTAGCATTAAGATATAAACAATAAACATCAAGTTCCCTTGAGTGGTGTAAAAATAACTCTGTATTAATTAGAAAGCCTTCTTGTATATATTTTTGAAATATTTAATATCTCTTCTCAACTTCCACATAAAAATAAGGATCAAGGTAAAATCCTCTTTAAAACTTGATGAGTCCTTCTGTAGTAATAGAAAAATAAACCTGGGTTCCACTGTCCACGTCCAACACAGAGAATTTCCCTGCCCCAGGGGAACTGATGTTACCTTTAACCTTAGTGTGCATTATTTGATTCACCCTCCTTTGATGCCTCTCTTCCAGCTGGACTCTGACTCAGACCGCATAGGGGACACCTGTGACAACAATCAGGACATCGATGAGGATGGCCATCAGAACAATATGGACAACTGTCCCTATGTTCCTAATGCCAACCAGGCTGACCATGACAAAGATGGCAAAGGAGATGCCTGCGACCATGATGATGACAATGACGGCATTCCTGATGACAGGGACAATTGCAGGCTGGTGCCCAATCCTGACCAGAAGGACTCTGATGGTGAGTCATGTGGCCACTACTGAATAGCATGCCTGACACCTTAGCTGTCTAGATGGAAGAAAGAAAAGCAGAGCCCCTGAGAAGGCCAAGTAACCAAACACCAGTATTTCTATGAGACTGTGAATTTGTGACCCACTCATAACAGCACTTCAGAATTTCACTCAACGTTTGCCTTCTTTGACCTTAGGTGATGGCCGAGGTGATGCCTGCAAAGACGACTTTGATCATGACAATGTGCCAGACATTGATGACATCTGTCCTGAGAACGTTGACATCAGTGAAACAGATTTCCGCCGGTTCCAGATGATTCCTCTAGATCCCAAGGGGACCTCCCAAAATGACCCTAACTGGGTGGTGCGCCATCAGGGCAAAGAGCTTGTACAGACAGTGAACTGTGACCCTGGTCTTGCTGTGGGTGAGTAGTGAGCTCCTTAGATCCAGAAAGGACAATGCCAGAAGGAGGCAAACACGAATTTTGACCACTGAGCCTATGGAGGGGACCTATGACCTCAGGGTATCTGGGAACATCATGGAGAACCCTGTAGAAGCCACTGCCTTTAATCTGACTCTGCCCTTGCCTTCCAGGCTATGATGAGTTTAATGCTGTGGACTTCAGTGGTACCTTCTTCATCAACACTGAGAGGGATGACGACTATGCTGGCTTCGTGTTCGGCTACCAGTCCAGCAGCCGCTTCTACGTTGTGATGTGGAAACAAGTCACCCAGACCTACTGGGACACCAACCCCACAAGGGCTCAGGGATATTCAGGCCTGTCTGTAAAGGTTGTGAATTCCACCACGGGGCCTGGCGAACACCTGAGGAATGCCCTGTGGCACACAGGAAACACCCCTGGCCAGGTGAGAAGCTACATCATCTAGAAGGGAGAGTTGAAGGGCCCCCGGGGAGGACAGGAGACAGTTCGCACTAGGAAGTCTTGACTGTCACACTCCCAGCATCATCAACTGTGGTACAGAACTCTAGCATGCTAGAAGCCAGTGGGTAAAGCCAAGAGTTCCGCTTTAAATCCTCAGGCAGCGTCAGCCACTTCAAGCCAAACCCTCCTTTCCTTGTCCCTTCTCTGCTTTATGGTCACTGAGTGGCACACAGTAACTGAGAGATGCCTTCAGGAAAGTTCCATACTTCCCCTTCGCCAAACACAGGTCAACTCAGTACCTTTTAAGCCGTTTCATGTGGACTGAAACCCGAATCTTCAGAGGGGGCTGTGTTTCAACCTTTTCTGGTCCTTTTCCTTCAGGTGCGCACCCTGTGGCATGACCCTCGTCACATAGGCTGGAAGGATTTCACTGCTTACAGGTGGCGTCTTAGCCACAGGCCAAAGACGGGTTACATCAGGTAAGGTTACCGTGATTGCATTTCACTGTAGCCGCACCAAATCAGCTCAAAGGATAAGACCGGGAAGTGGCAGTCTCATAAATAAGATCTTTTTCTTCTGTATAGGGTGGTGATGTATGAAGGAAAGAAAATCATGGCCGACTCAGGACCCATTTACGATAAAACCTATGCTGGCGGTAGACTAGGCTTATTTGTCTTCTCTCAAGAAATGGTGTTCTTCTCAGACATGAAATACGAATGTCGAGGTAGGAGCAACACCCATGAATATACAGTTAACATGTCTACAGATCGAAAGGGGTGCAATGACGGGAGGGTCTCACGTGAAGACAATGTTGGGGAGAGGGCTGGTCATTTCCATTTTGCTTTTGAGGATACAATGCTAAACGTGAAATCTGTGGCATCCTGAATCTTTATCAGGAATATGAGCTCACCCAGCAGTCTCTGAACTCCTCCTGCACAGGTCAGAGGCAGACAGTAAGCAAGTAGCTACAAACATTAGACCTTACTGGTAGCGCTTTGAAGGTCTGTGTGTTTATGTAGCTCATACTTGGCTTACGGTTTTATCCATGCCATCACAACACAAGCTGTTCTTCCCAAGACCAGGCACAGGAAGAGTATTGGTTTTCACTAATAGCCTTAGCTTTGGTGCCTCCATTTTCTTCATCCCATGGTTACTTAAACTCTAGCATCAGACCAACCACAGAGCAAGTTCTTAGTCCATATTTACTGAGTCTGATGTCCACAAGCTCATGATTCTGTGCCTGTCAAAGCTAGAGAGTCAGCCCTGAGTTGCTAGTCCAGTGATTTGTACTAGGATGACTGTGTGCCTGTTGATGGGTTTCCATTTACATACGTCTTTGCTTATTTAACAGATTCCTAATCATTAGCTGTCAGTCATAACCAGCACTGGCATTGCACCTTCTGGAACCAAGGGCTAAAGGAAACCCCCCTGCCAGGACCACCTCTCCCTGCCTTCCTTGCTTCTCTTCTTGCATAGTACGGACTTCTAGAGCCTGTGACCTGCCTCAAGAAAATGCAGTCTTCAAACCCAGACTCAACACTCTTGGCCTTTAACGAATGAGAATGGATCTTCCGAGAACACGAAGACTAATTACATCAGTTTGCTTTTGTGAAAGCGAAAGTGTCTTTTACTTCCCACTGGGAAGGTGCCCACTGCACTCTGCCTTCCTCACAGAGCCAGGGCTTCTGTGAGGCCATTCTCCAAGCAGCGCTCTCAGAAGCATTTCCAGGCATGTCAGAGAAAGAAGGACTCACTAGAACTCAGCACCGAGCCACCCCTGACGTAGGTCCTCAGGAGTGGGGAAGCAGGAGCCAAAGGAGGATGCTTACCCAAGAGACGATTGTATGAAGAAAATACAGAGGAGCTGTTACTCGTTCGGTGCTAAGTCCTTTTCAGGAAACAGACAGAAAGACTTGCTGCATTTCCGTCTGCTGACCTGTGTGAGTTAACCCGACCATCCATACGGGCACTTGAGTAACAGGAAGGGAAGGAAAGCCTGGCTTCCAGACTTCCTCCCTTAGGGCGCTCCTCACACATCTGCAGTGGTCAGGGTAGGGGTCCGAAGTATAAGGCCATGCTGGCTGCCCTTGGCTGGTCATGCTGGAACTGACGGTTCATTTCTGCACACGCAATGTGCAGATGTAGCAGGAGCACAGGAGACCATCTCAGTGAGCTCTCGCTGCCTCTGCAGGAGGGGCAGCAAGCCTTCATTTTATGGTTAGAACGGCACAAATTTTCTATCAACCTACCTGAAACATTCCTTTTCCTTTTTTCTTTTCCCTCAGTTACCATGGAATTTTTCAATTCTTTTCTGTTTTTTGTTTAACAAACGCTTTAGCAATGTAATATATTTATATTTTTTTCTCCCTAATCTGGAGAGGACCCGTCTGAAGGATTGTTACTGAAACAGGAAGTGTGGGACTATCTGAATCACCCTCGTAGTGAGTCTTTATGACTGTAAGATTGTAAATACAGATTATTTATTAACCCTGTTCTACCTGGAATTAGATTGCACATGGCAAATGTTTGCGAGCAGGTAGCTGAGGTGGATCAGCAAAGCTATCCAAAACCAGTGTGTGGAAAGCCAGCAGAAGTCGCTGCTTTTCATTTGGGGGCTTAGAGTCCATGATTCCCTTGTCTTTTCCCCTGGGTTTTCTGTCTTTTCAAGTGGAATTAGGTGGCTACCATTTGCACACGCTTCTCCTTGTAAAGGAAGCCATGAACACTCTAAGGCTAGTCCACAGCACCCCATGCCTATTTCTAGGGAGGAGAAAACATAATCACCTTTCTTTTTTTTCTCTCTCATTTCTCCAAAAGAGACAAAGGTGGAACTTATATACAAATATTACCTCATTTGTTGTGTGACTGAGTAAAGAATTTTGGATCAAGTAGAAAGAGTTTAAGTGTCAATAAACTTAAAACTACTGTCGTGTCTGAAAAGTCAGTGTTGTAGATAGCATAAGCATCCTTTGCAGAAGATGATCCCAATAAAGAAATAGCTTTGAAATGTTAAATACAACCTCTCAAAGTTCTGGTTTTGTCCTAACATCTTGTACTCCATTGCTTTGTTTTTATAAATTATTTTCTCATCGCCATTGGAATAGAGATCTCAGACTATGTAGATATGCTATTTAAATAATTTATCAGGAAATACTGTCTGTAGAGTTAGTATTTCTATTTTTATATGTTTGCACACTGAATTGAAGAAATGTTGGTTTTTCTTATTTTGTTATAGTTTGTTTCTTTGGTTTTGTTTTTGTTTTTGCTTTTGACTCCCCAGTTTTTACTATTTGCCAATACCCCTTTTTTCTAGGAACATGCTTTTTTGTACACATTTTTATCCATTTTACATTCTAAAGCAGTGTAACTTGTATTTTACTGTTTCTTATGTACAAGGAACAACAATAAATCATATGGAAATTTATATTTATACTTTCTGTGTCTGTGTTTATTTTGTTCTTTATTGTCTGGCTATCATAGGGTGTGGGCAAAAGTCATTCTTTAACCAATAGCACAGTTAACCACATATACAGCATGGCAGGAAATAGCATTCATGGTTCCTGTGTGATTGACAGACACTAGACTCAGAAGACATATTTGACCCTTGAGTCACAAGGCCCCATTAATATTTTATTAATATTAGGTGTCTTGTGTTGACTCCTCAAAATCCAGTTCTATTTCTAAAAGGAACAGTGATGACAAAGGAAAGGACAGCTGGGAGAACATGTGACTTTTCCTGACCCTAAGTGATGTCACAGGATCACAGAATAGCTGCTCTCAGAGAAGCCTCAGGGAGGAGCTGTCCTGGGACTGAGCCTAGTACTCCAGACAATAGTTTGGAGAACACATACTTCTGGTCAAAACAGAGTAGTAAAGAAATACAAAAGTGGGGCTAGAGAGATGGCTTAGCAGCTAGAAGGTTAAAAAGTACCTGCTGCTCTAGCAGAGGACCCAAAGCACAGCATCCCTTGTGGGCGGCACTGCCATCTCCTGCAACACTTTCCAGGGATCTGAGGTCCTCTTCTTGCCTTTGTAGGTGCCTGCACTCACATTTACAAACTAGACACACAGACACACACACACACACACACACACACACACACATCATCATCATCACCATCATCATTATCATCATCATCATCATCATTTTGACTATTTTGTTACAACAAAGCAAATTTAGAAGGCATGTATGTGGGTGTGAAGTTACTCAGTGAAGACAATGTTATCCTATTCAACATCTAAACAGAATCTGAGGCTTGGATGGATTAACCATGGATGTGCAGAGAATGACTAATTTCCAATTCTAATAAACAGATCAATGTAGGGAGAAATACTAGTAGGTGAAAGATGGCTTTGAGGTCTGGGAAACACTAGAACAGATTGGCTGTGTGAAGTGGAGTCTGCTTCCCTGGCTGGACTTCTCTAGTCAAAAACCACGGACTTGGGTGGTGTGGCAAATAGGAAGTGTCACACTGCCCCACAGGCCCACGGAGAAGCAATGACAGCTAGCAGATTGCAGAGAACATGATCGGCAGTAACAACGATCTGAAATGCGGCATCAGCTCCGCTCAGGTTGCTCGATATGTGGATTCCTGGAGGAGAATCCGATTTAATTTTTAGCAAAATGTTGCAGCAAAACTGATGGAGAACACCAGGCTGAGGCAGGAAAAGTGGCCAGGTCAGCACTTTCAGGCCAGGCTGTTCCGTTTCACGGTAAGAATGACCTTCAAGTCAGTAGGCTATACCAGATTAAAGACTTGTTAAAAACTAGAATTACATCATCAAGATGATAGAACCTGACTCATACGAGAGTTTATTGTCATGTGTTCTAGGACTGTTTGGCTGGAAGGCCATAAACTGGGTCCTGCAGAATTTACAGTCAAAGCGGTGTTGGTGGCTTACTAAAGAGCCCTGTCTAGAAAAACTATACTACAGCCTCTGAATTCCTTCATAAAGTCTCTCTCTCTCTGTCTCTCTCTGTCTCTGTCTCTCTCTCTCTCCCTCCC